>VWPW01007393.1:0-23641 GCA_013389825.1 Crypturellus undulatus | reverse complement strand
GCGTTGCCATGGCGACGGGGAGGGGGGGCGGGTGCCGCGCGTGTCCCCCTTCCACGCGGGGGCCGCTGGAGCCCCCCGTGGGACCCCCCGCCGCAACGCGGGGGTATCGGCACGTCCAGCGGCTCCGGGAGGCTCCCGCCGCCCTCCCGAGCACGGCGGCCGCGGCGGGCAGCGGCCTGCCCCGCTCCCCGCAGGCAGCGGTAGCCTGAGGGCTGCGCTCACCTCGGAGGAAGGGGCGCCGGGGCTTCTCGATTCTTCTCTGCACCCACCGCGGCTGAGGAAGGATCGGCTTCCCAAAGGAAAACGCGGCCCTCAAAGGGTTTGCATCGCTTTGGGACGGGGGAGGGCTTTTGGAAAATGCCCCAAATTTCCCAGGAATCGCCCTGGAGTGGAAGGAATCTGGCAGTGCTGTCACGGACACAGCACTTGGCCCCTTTCCATCTCCCGGGAGGCTCCAGCCCCAGCGAGCGATCCCAGCAGTTACCAGTTTGTACATAACACGGGTGCTTTACAAACAGCACCTGATCCCATTAACTTCCCGAGCGTTGTTGTTGTTTCCGCCTTACGCTGGAATAAATGTGGTTATTGCCCCGTCCGCACCCTGCAGAGAAGGCATCGGAGCTCCACGTGCTCCCTTGCCTCTCCCGGAGCCGCAGGCCGCAGGAATACGGATACCGCGGGCCAAGGGGACACCTGCGCAGGCAGACCCGAAAGGCAGCCCCGACGCGACGGGAAGGAAGAAAAGAGACACGGGCTGAGCGGGAAGAAGGTTCTTCCGCGAGCACAAAACACTAGGTATGGAAATAGGGATCGCAGACAGGCTGAGAGGGAGGCGTCCGGAGATGTAAAACTCTTTCAAGTTGCTCCCTTTCACCGAAACAGGAGGAAATTCATTTATCTCACAGAACAAATTCCTCGTAACTGGTTACTGGGGCTGCGTGAGACCAGTTTTGGGTGTCTCTCGTGAAACGCTGCCCCAAAACCCACAGTGCGGTGGGTTGTGAGGAGGTAGCAAAACCGGAGGTGAATCTGGGAATCACAGTGGGAAGCCATTAGGAAGATGGTTTAAGATTCCCAAGATGCGAGGACATGGATCGTTAATACTCTCACAGTGCCTGGGGAGGGGTGACGGGGATGTGAGACCAGAAGAAAACACATATTTCATTATTCAGTATAAATTAGACGGTGGAACTGAAATACACGGCTCCGTTTAAGTGTTGAAATGCCTCGGTTTCACACCGCAACCTCACGATGAATTGTTTTCCCCCTGGGATTCCTAAATCTCTTCCTAGACAGCGTTTCCCAACATCCAGCTCTACGCACAGGGCTGACATCCCTTCTGCTTTTATGGGCAGACCTTTCCCCATTACATTAAACCGTCCATTTAAAATTCATTATTAGCAGAAACTTCCAGCCGCGCTGTTAAATATTCAGACGGCAGGAAGCGTCAAAGAGAGAGGAAATGACTAGGTGAAAATATGTGGCAATACAGGGGATCGTAACGGGGCTGCTGTCGAAAGGAGCCGGAAAACCCTGTCATTTGGGAGCATGGGGCTGCCGGGACGTGTGCGCAGTCAGCCGGACCTGGATAAATTCTGTCACACAGAGCGTCTCCCAATTCTGCTCCCCACGGGCAAGTGCGTGTGCCATCGCCACGCTGATTATGAGAGCAGGTTGCAAAACTGTGCTCGCCTCTTTCTGCATCCTGCACATAGGTGCCCTTATCCGAATAACTCTTGATTACAGAACTGCAGCAGTTGTTAGTTTTCAGACGCGTTCATCTCAAAATGCATCAGCCAGGACCGTTCGTATGTCCCGCTGCCCAGCTCTGTTCCTCTGCAGAAGTGTAAGTAGTTTCTACAATCTAGATTGTAGAAATTCAGATTGTAGAAATCTATGTAGATCTAGATTGTAGATCTTCTAGATCAATCTAGAATTCTACAATAGTTTTCTATGTAGAAAAGACTGATTTCTTTTTGAGACTCACACTTTACATCTTGGACATCTATCAACCAGCTGAGATTATGCAAAATTATCATTTGATTTCTGATTTCACAGATTAAAAACTTTTTTTTCCATTAGGTAACATAAAACGTGCACATTGCAGAATAAGTTTTCAGTAGCAGATAGGATGACATGTTGAGGTGGCATGCAAAGCAAACACTATTGTAATCTAAATCTAAGTCTATAAAAATGACAGCAGATTACACCTGCTATTTATTATACTTTCATTAAGAGACTACAGTGTAAGCGTTTTAAAATAAAAAATACATATAAAAATACTTTAATGGGATCTGCTTTGCTTGTATAGTTCACGGTACAAATTATTCTAAAATTCTAAGGCAAAAAAGAAATAGTATTTGATTATGACAGATCATATTATGCTGCAAACAAAGCTCTGGTATTATTATTAAGAACCAAATTAATTTAGTTGCCTTTCAGCCAAGTTTCCTGATTACTGTAGAAAAAATAATCTTTAATCTTGTTTCAGTGACTAATGATTTGAGGGAGCATAGTTTATGTTTGGGCACCTAGTTAGCACTTCATTAATCACTAATTATTTGGCACTAAGTAAAGTTCTAATGTTGCCTGAATCTAGAATCAGTTATTATCACAAAAACTCAGTAGTTAAAATCAGTTTTATATGAGATGTTCCAACAAGGTAGTTGCTGAAGTGTATAGTTCCCCAAGAGTGGGCATTTTGTAGAAAACATTACGTGTTACACCTCCATATGCTAAATGTTTTGCATTTCCATCCTTACACCTTGAGAAGTCATTCCATGCGTCTACCTGCACGTAATTCCAACAGTGCTTCAGGAAGATACAAAGAAATGTAAAGTACTGTTAAACTCTTCTTCACTTTATGAGAATAAAGACTGTATAATATATTGCTTCCACTGTGCAATCATAACTCAAACACCACCTTAATTTTGTTATTTTCTCATTTTAGACCACTTGCCTGTACAAATCTGACTGCCTAATGCAGGGCTTTATATTGTACATACTATTATTACTTGGCTTCTAGTAAGGTAGGTACCTAGACCTTGACATTTATTCCTGCTTTTTTTGGTCAATGTTTCTCTGCCATGTCCTTGACTTTGTTATAGATAAAACAGGAGTCAAAACTGGATGAATGTGGCATTACTATAGCTATTACCATCTTCCTCTTTCCTTTTGGAGGATGTTTATGCACTATATTTATGAGCACTGCTGCCTTCTGCCCATTTTTTAAGGAGGATGAACTTCCCACTTTAATCATAACAAAATGCAATCACAACAAAATGTCAGTACTATAGGAGTCTGGTATAAATAAGCATTAAACCCCCTCTGTTTTTAATGTTTATAGTTAGGGGAAGAAAGCTCTATCAAGGAGGCTATACCGAATATACTTCCCAGCTGTTCTAATTCAACGTGTTCAACTGATGTGCTAATATTTGCTCCTAAAAATAATGTGATTAATAATAACCCCCCTCCTTAGAAATGCCTGTCTGCACGTTTCTCAATTCCAGCAATAATATAGGGATGAGCTGGAATTATAATTAAATAGTAGTAGCCTGAACTGGTTCTGTTTTTTCCTTTTCTTCAATTTTTAAGATCACAAGTTTTTTAAGAGTGCCTTAAAGAAGCAGCTTCTAATTTTACCCAAGCTAACCACACACACACGCGCGCAAGGACTTCCTCTTCACAATTCCAAAACATTTTTTCCCCCCACAACAAAGGCTTTTCCACACGTCTTGGTAGCCAGGGAGGCTGCACACAGATAACGCTGTTTCCTCACTGTCTGTCACGCAACTTTTCCACAGGAAGGGAACACGGTTCCTTCCTATATTGCCTTCCTGTGCCCCCGAGCCACAGAAGTGCTTGGGCTCCTATGAGGAACCGTTTGCAGTGGGGACAGTGCTGAAGTATGTGGGAGGGAGCTAAAAGCAAAAGCTGATCAGAGCACAGAGGCTGAATACAGAGAATCTTCTTTTTTCCCCAAAAAAATCACGTATATCACAGGAAACAGTCTATCCTAGCAGACTCCTTAATAAAGAGCAACCCCCCCTCTCAATTTTTTATATGTTGTGTGAGTATCTACCTACACATATTTTCCATGAGGAATGGAGAAGCTGGGTTTGTAAATGATATATACACAGTATAGAAGTAGGAGAAACGTAATGATTTACAACAGGTTTTAATGACTATCTGAAGAGGAAAGATCCCAAATATGGACAACAGCAACTGCTAATTTGTAGCTAGTAATATTTCATCTGTGTAAACAGTCTAATGATCACGTCTGCCACGAGACTCCAAGAGATTTATCTTCCAAGCTCCCTAATATGGGTACATCTGTCCCCTGCTTAAATCCTGTGTTCTTGCCATCTGCTCCAACACGTTTTCTCAATCTCAAGCAGTGATTAAATAGCTATTTGGAGAAGGAAAAAAGAAGTCTCCTCTTGCAATTTTTGGCCAAAATGATTAATAATCCAAAAAGTCAAAAGATCTCCATCGTTTCTGTGATAAGAAATGTCATTAGTGAGACCCTCCATTGATATTTCCGGGCCATGTTTAGATTTGACCATGCAATAGGGTATATCACACCCACAGATTCAGTGTAGTTTCATTATAGAATGCAATAAATTAGGAGCTAATTAAGTTAAGATAATTTGGTTAATCAGCCAAATTGGCATTAGGAGGTAACTTTATTCTAGCAAACGAAGAAGCATTCTGCCCTAAAAGGAGAGGATCTTCCTGCACCTCTTGAGCTCCCCCGCGGAGGGTTCAGCACTTTTGAGATGTGCTGTGTGTTTATCCCTGCGTGTTCAGGATCTGGGGAAAAGGGGAGGATGGAGCCATGGGACACCCCATTCCGTATGAGGAGAACGGAAACAGAGGAGTTGGTAGATCCCATGCTCCTGTTTTCTGGGAAGGACTGCAGCCTGCCTGCTCCTTATGAGCCACATAACTTAGGAAAGCTCCTTTTTCCGGATCCCTCACCCGCTGCAGTCACACAACACTCCCATCTCTTTGTGCTCATTAAAAGCACTGAACATTTTGGAAGATATTAGAAATGTGCAGAGCATTTTGTTACTTGTTGTGGCAGAGACGCAATGCAATGGTAATACTGTCCTAAAAAGGAACATACTAAAATTTTCCCTTGTTCTTCCTCAATGAGTTTTCTCAAACTCTTCAAAAATAAAAATAAAAATAACAAGCTGAAGTTTGTTGGGAGTTGGAGCTAGACAGCATAGGAGCCATCCATGCCTGCACGAAACTTAGGAAGGCAGATTATAACCTGCTTTCAGATACTCATTTGCAGATGGACAGAGGAGGTAGATACAGTCTCGGCTACTCTGTACTTTCCTGTGTATCTCGAGCATTATCGGGATGAAAGAGCTCCAGTTTAGAGACAGGACATCTAGGAAATGCTGAATGTTTGGACTCAGGGCAAATACCATTCAAGACTGTTTGTGTTAAAAGAAAAAAGAAAAGACAACATAACCTTTACAATAACATGTGTGTAACAAAATATCAACATCCTCTACTAGAACTGTTTGAGAAAACCACACGTGAAATTAACCCAACTTTTTAGATTTAAATGTTGTCTTAGGCCACGAAGCAGTTTCCACATCAATATAAACATTATGGGAATGTAGAGACATCTGAAAATTTTACTTTAAATAGAAAAGATCACCGTGCCACTTTCACAGCCCCGTAATGTGTGTACTGAAAATCACTTCAGCATTCATCAGAATACCTCCAACTAAACAAGAAAAGAAAAGCAAACATATTTTTTAAGTAAATAAGAAGTCATCTGTATGAAAACAAGGCCTGTTTCATGGGAAGAGTCATCTGACCCGGAGCAGTTGTACTGGGAGGCCTCGTGTTTATAAGCGTGTCTCAGCTGGAGACAGCTGGGGAACTTCTGAAATAGAAGAGATTTTTCCTGTGTGCTCTGGAAAGGCTTCAAAGTCCCCGCAGCCTGCGAATTCCTCAGACACAATGGGCTCATTTCGGCCAGTGTTCCCATACACTCATACCTGAGCCCGATTCATTCTGGCGGCCAAAACAGACATCCCTAAAATATGTTTTCATCTGAGCCTTTCCCACTGACGTGCTTGGGAAACTCTCCTTGAGAGGGGGAAATCTGAGTCTTACGTATCTAAACTGAATACATACTAAAAATGTCAGAGGAGGAAACCTCTACTTCCACAGAACTTTGATTTTTCCAAAGGTGATGTACTGTAGGATACATTATAAGGACAAGGAAACCCATCCTTGTTCTCCCCCTGGAAGAGAAGTGGGAATAAGCTAGGTTCTTTTGCTACACTTTGTCTTTTTGGTGTATCTGCAGGTATTTTTATTTTTCACTACACAAGATAAAACTGAAGTGTGTTTTGGACATGATGGAGAAATCCGTGAGTTTCACAGTGATCTTTGATTCTCCAAGGAATTGTTTCCAAGGTCCCACCGCAGCCTCTGTTCACCTGTGTAGCAGAAAGCTCCACTGTGCCTAATGAGTTGGATTACTTCTGTTTCCAGAACCGGGTCTCTTATTTAGAAATACTGGACTTAGATCACCGAGTGACCTGACGTAGGACTGAATATGACACAACATTGTGCAGAAATCGGATTGCAGAGAACAGCAGAAAGTTTGATGTGCTGCTGATAGCTCCCATTGCCAGCACTCCTTTGCTTTTATTATTATTACTTATTAGCTGGCATTTCTTAAGAGCCACTATTCATTACCCTTCTATTATCTTGAGTCAAAACCTATCTATACTGGAAGATAAACTTAGAAAATTCTGAAATTACAAAAAACATGCAGAAAAATAACTATAGGTGAACATAGGACAACATGCACAAATAAAAATAACTATAGGTGAATACAGGACTTTCAGATTTTCTCCTTTTTTTCCCCCAAAAAAGAGAAAATATACATGATAATGCTGAAATCTCCCTTTCAAGGAGAAGGCTGACAGATTTAAACGTGTGCTGTGTTTGTCATACCCATATGATCAGTAATTCCCGGATAGTCGTTAGTTCCTGAGAATTCAGCTCCCGGTTGCCGCTGGGGCTGGAGCAGCCGGCTGAGGGGATGGGGTCTGGGGGCTGCAGAAGGCGGATCCAGGGGTGACGCTGAGGATGGGAAGCGGTGCCAGAGGACGGCGTAGGACACGGTTTGGGTGAGCAGAATAGGATACCAGAGCTACAGCAACTATGAGGAAATAACATAGCGGCGAACAACACAGTGCTTTCAAGGGTATATCCCCAGCTTAAATGCTCTTTTGTGTTTTGGATTCCATCTTCAAAAAAGTATCAGGAATAGAAGAGGATTAGGAAAAAGAACCTACAAGAACAACAGGAACAAGACTATAAGAGAAAATGAGAAAAAAGAGAAAATTATTTAAAATATCCTTTTAAAAAGCCATACTGTACCAACTCTGGTGTGAGGCAGCACACGTAAGAGAGAGCAAGCAAGTGCGTTTGTTAATATTTAAGCCAATGTGCGTTTATAAAATAAACCTTAAAGTGTATGTCCTTTCACCTCAGAAACGTTTCGTACATGTTACATTCCTGCATTATTTTAAAATGCACTTAAGATGGGAAAAAAAGGCTTCTCCCTTGTATCTTCCAATCTCATTTGAGCTAAGTGCTTCTATGTTGGATTCGTGCAGGTGGGAAACACCTTTCGAGACTCTTCCATTTAGATTTATCTCTTTCTTCTGCTGGTTCCTGTCTGTTCTGTCGGATAACTGAGACGGAGTATTAAAGTAATGACTGCGCAAGGAGCCACGAGAAAAGGCAGCAGGTGGGATGGATGCTTAGAAGGCTTGAAGCGGACTGACAAGATACCAGCCCCTCTACAGCTCTTATCTGCTGAGAGCAGCAGAACAGAGCGAGGACAGTTGGACTCACTAGCTGCGCTGCTGACCCGTGAGAAAAACGGGAATAAAAACACCAGGGTACGATAAAACAGGCAGCGCTGCAGAACAGCAACGGAACGCGCAAAACAGTGCAAGAAAAGCTCTAAGAAAAGAAGAAAAAAATGACTTTCTACTTGGATTTGTTAGGGAAAATACAAATGGGGAAAACAACCAAGCGCTACGGAGAACAGAGCTGGCGTTTTAGGAGAACACACAGGGCCAGATCTTGCCTCCCGCGACTGCACATACTGTCTGTTCCGGGGCCCGTGGAAACCAGCCAGGAAAGATTAACGGGCAGAGGAGGTGTTAGCTCTGCGGCAGAGTTCCCGTGCAGCCAGGGCCCCGGCAGGGGAAGCTGGCCTCAATTCCCGCTCCGCATCCCTGAGGATGTGCCGCATTTAGGTGGAACGCGGCTTGCTTTCCGATCCGAGACGCTCCGTCACTGGGATTTCCTTGCATTGGGAAGGGGGACAGTTGGTGTCGGGGTTTTTACATGCTGCGAAAGCTGGAGGCAGACCTGTGAGCGCTGACACAAGAGCGAGCAGGAGGCGGCAGTGGGCAAGGGCGGGAGAATCCAGCCTGCTCTTGCCTTGGGCATTTGCTGGAAGAGGATTTGAGCTTAGGAAAGGGGGCCAGGGATGTGGCAAGTCCTGGCTTCCTCCCCACGGCCCCTTCCCTCTCCTCCCCTACCTCCCATCGCAGTAGTTTCCAGGAGCCCGAGGAGGATGGATGATGTCTGAAGAGTGGATAATCTCCCGGTTTTACATACTAAGAATGTGAAGTTGTCATCCAGCCTGTTGGTTTATAAAGGAAATATCAAACAGCCAACCTGCTTTTCAGCCTCCTTTTCAGTTTCTCATTAATGCATGTCTTTCTCTTTCTTGTCTAGTGGAAAATCCCACCAAGGAGCAAACACATCCTGGCGCTCGCATTGATGAATTACTTAAATTGCCTCCAGCAGGGGCCTGCAAGACATATGGAGGGGTCATAGCCTCCATATCCCAGACCCTAGGATTCTCCGGGGAATTCTGCATCACTTCCATTAAGTGCCACTGGAGTCACCTCCCCTCCTCCATCATTTCCTGCTGCCTTTTCTGCCTCCTTGCAAGCTAAGAACTTGTTTTGCCCTTAGCTCCTGCCCATATGGCCGTGCGCTAATCCGTGCTCCCACACAGGCTCATGCAAAGAGCGGGGAAACGGTACGTGGAGGGGAAACGCTTCACGGAGCAGCACTGTCCACTGGTCAGACCACAGCTGGCATCGAAAGGTGCAGAAGAACCAGGCTAAACAGCAGCACTGCCTCTGTCCCGGTTTCCTGAAGTGTCTGCAGGGCTCTCCAATATCCCCAGTTTACAAAAAGAATTAAAAAGATATTTTGGGGTGTCTCAGAATAGGGGGACAACTTACAATCGCCTCTCCCTGCTGTTAACAACCTTGAGGTGTTTTCCACAGGATTTTTTGTTGTTATATTTGTTCCTCTGTCTATTTCGTTGGTCAAAAGGAGTCTCCAGGCTGGAATTTGCTGAAGAGCAAAGGGGAGTTGGGAAAACAGCGCACTGAAACGGAAGCAGGTTCAGGAGAAACTCAGCAGTGATGAACGATGAAATCAGGCTCCTTGAAATATCAGCAGGTATTTTGAGATGCTATTTAGCAGTTATGTAGCAATGCCCTGTGGAAAAAGCTGTAAACTTTAAGCTTAGGGAAAAACAAAACACGCAT
This sequence comes from Crypturellus undulatus, assembly GCA_013389825.1. Taxonomy (NCBI): domain Eukaryota; kingdom Metazoa; phylum Chordata; class Aves; order Tinamiformes; family Tinamidae; genus Crypturellus; species Crypturellus undulatus. Next base: position 14,012 of record VWPW01007393.1, on the reverse strand, counting down.
AAATAAAAGTCTTTTGCTCTTCCAAGAGAAGACAGCAAAGTAAAATGTGATTTGGTGATTAAATAATGCTCTGTGCATGAAGTGTGAGGGGCTCAACAGTTACAGCAATTCACACAGAGGGCTTGGAGCCTCAAATGACACAAGTGCCATCCATGGTCAACCTGCAGGTCGCGGCTTCCCTCCCAAAGAGCACACTGTCCTCCAAAACTTCCACTGTAACACAGGGAAATGGGAAGAGCAAAACTGAGAATCAGAATTCCACAGTGTCAAAACCCTTGAAAAAAATGGAAAAACCTTGAACTAAACTCACTAAATAGCAGCGAGGCCTCAGGGGTCACAAGAATGCTGCTTGTTGCAGTCCTTCGTAAAACTCAGCGCTGCTTTCAGCACAGCTGGGTTCAACACTTGTGTTCTGGTGATACAAAGCACTAAGTAAGGTTTGTCACTGTGACCAAAAGCAAATGCTTTTCTGCTTGGGTCAGGAATTCTGAGTCACGGGCTTTGATTTGACACTGAAGAGATGACTGAAGCAAGAAGCAGCTAAGTCAAATAAAGGTTTTCCCCCTCCTGCCTCTTTCACACACCAGGTGAGACCTGGGTGTCCGTGTGGACCTTGGCATGGCCTGGGTGCCTGTACATCCGAATGGACCGCATGGGGCACAGAAACACAGACCTCTGAAAATGCAAACCTTAATGCAGGCAGTCTGTGTACCAAGGGGCTTTACTACATGCAAAAAATGGAAAACAGAATCTCCTACTAGAGGAATCTGGTAGAAAAAACGTATCACAGAGGGTTAAAAGTGATAAATCACCACAGAAATAGAGCAGTGCTGCCTCACAGGGGATCCCTCTGTTTGGGGCAGTAGAGCTCAGCAATCCCTGAAGTCCTTCTCCCGTTCACCTCGTTCGCAAACGCAGTGGTGACGTTTATCACGTGCGACCACATCCAGCTCCACGCACGTGCTGCAGAACCGAACCAACGGGGCAAACTGGTCACGTTAATCTCTGCAAATCTCCTTTTGCTCAGGACCTGTAGACCCAGTCAAGAGCTTTACATCCCTAACAAAACAGAGCTCCTCCAAAAGAATACATTATTTTTTGGAAACCACAATCTAAGCAATCTTAATTAGAAGGAGTCCTGTCCACCATTAATCCTTTCGGAATTACCCTAGTATATGCCAAAGTTCTTATTTGTTTCTCTAGCAAGCTCTCTTAAATACGATTACTCCGCTGAATGGCTTGTGAACAAATAGATTTTCCATGGAAATTTTGTATTATTGATTATTACAACATTTCTATTAATCAAATTGCAACATAAAATAAATTATTGAAGTTGATATAATCTAATGCATTCTATCTAGGGCGGGTGTGTGTTAGTCATCCTGCCTCAGCTGAGGATACGGTAATAATTAACAAACTACCAACAGGACCCTTGGAATACAACTGTACAAATCAATACCCCAATTCTGTTAGAAATAGAAAGACTACAGAGAAATCTTCTGATCAAAAACTGAAGTCAGATGATGCACAATTTCTCATTTTTAAATAAAGAAGAGTCTTGCGGCAATGTTGTCCTTATGAGCACGGCCCCTCATTCTCCTCAGAACCACATCCCTCACAGCACTGAATTTTTGGCACATGAGCAGCTCTACAAACTCTACCCTCTTCAGCACTTTCCTGAAGCCTTCTCATCCCAGAGCACACTGAAACCCTCTGTACAGATGCAGGCAGCTATAACAGTAAGTGTGATTCCTCAGCTCAGCTTTGTCTGGAAAATGCGTTATATAGAGTAAACTATTTTTTTCAACCTGTGTAGTCTGTCACATTTGATACTCCAGTTACTTCCTTGGTTTTTTTTGGAACATTCCTATTTTTAGACACGAGCTCGTGCTGATCATGGCATCTCTTTCACACTGGAAGCACATGCATGTGAATGGCACTTGTATGGCATGTATAGTAGCACCTATGGGTGACATACATGAACACAGATCCCGTCCTCCCCTTGCACTTCCCTCAGCGCATTATCCTCGGTCAGCATTAGTTATCCTCTCCTGGGCATGGGGTGATGCTCAGGAGGGAAGCAGACCCACTCGGAACATGTAAATAAAGGCTGAAGAATTGCCCCAAAAGTGTGTCATTGTAATCACTTGCCAGAAAATAAATGCAGGTACGTGGACTCCAAGCAACGAAACTGTTGCACAGCTTGTTCATCACTGCGCTGACTCAATAAAATTCCATAAATGTTGATGGTTTTTGAGCTTGTTCGTTACTGGGGCCACCCAAATTGTTATGTCTAAAGCTTGACCTAGCAACTGCATTTCTTTCTGTCCTTTCAGTCTCCCTCTGTACTGTGTTCACAGGAGCAAGCTGGGCATTGGGAAATATTTCTTTCCTCCTCAAAAATAACTTCTGAGAACTCCAAAGGCTCAGCCATGCCTTGCTGCTACGCAAAAAGAGTGCAGCAAGTCCCACTCGCTCGTGCCACAGTGCCCAACCTACACGTGAAAGGGAGCGTGGACCTGTCTGCAGAGGTGACTCCTCTGGTTCCAGACCGCAAACGGGACCCCAGGAGCAAAGTGGAGTTGTTTTGGCTGTGGCGGCACCAAGGGATGCAGCACGCAGCAGCGCTCCCGCGTTTCCTTCTCGCTCTCCGGAGCAGAAATGCAGGGACTTCCCCGATCGCTGCACCCAGGTGTGCAGGTCGTCGGGAGATCAAACAGAGCCTTCCTGGCCCAGGCCGGGTGCAAACACCAGCCCTTGGAGACCGGCCCGGCCTCCAGCGCGTGCCCAAACCTGCGCTTGGCGCGTGGAAACCGGCTACGTGACTGGAGCAGCCACCGGGCTCACGTCCGAGATCCCGCTCCCATCCCCAAACCAATTTTAATACAGGCAATGGTTTTCCTATCAGGGATTTCCTGTTTTTTTTTTTTTTTTCCTTCAATCTCCAAGTTTTTGTACAGGTTACTGTACCTCATCCAACTCGGGTTTCCAGGAGAGTTTTCTCTGGGTGTTTTTAGCATTTTCAGTGCTAATCAACCAGAGGAATCGCACCATCAAGGATGCCAAATATCTTCCACTAGCTGAGGAGACAGCCCGGAAGAGGGAACGGGATCCTGCTGGGATGAGCCGGGCTGTTTCCACTCAGACAGTCCCGACCTCCTCAAGACTTCCCAAGATCCTTTCAGTTCCCAAAGAATCCGCACCGCTGGGATTACATCTACGGTTCATTCAGAGGAAAGGTTACAGCCTGGGTTTTATCTTATGTGGGTCACTCCTCGGAGTTTTCCAGTTCGGATTAACCCAGATTTCAACGATTGCTTGCTTATCATAGGGAAAAAAACCCACGAATAATACTAATAAAATAAAGGTTCCTTTATCTAATTTCTCCTGCATTTCTAATCTAAATGAAAAACCTAGCAAAGTTCAAATAGCTGGAATCTGTAATAAAAACATAAAAAGAGGGAAGCAGCTTTAGACCCGATTCTGATCCCGGAGCTCTGTCCATGGCCCCTTGGCTCAATGTCGTGACGGGTGTCGGGTCTGATGGGTTCTGACAGTGGATAATCTCCAACTCCTCCAGCACGGGGATTTCTTAATTGTGAGAGCCTCGTTTGAAAAACAAACCGACTGTTTTCAACAGAAATTAGATGAACCAAAACTGTGAGGACAGAAATCCAGAATCGTAACATGGGAAGATGAGGCCTTCAGGTGATCTTAAAGCTATTCAGTAACCCAAGGGTTTTAGCTTGGCTGTATCCTATTAGCCCTTTTTTAATTCTCCTACATAAGTGCAATTACAAATAGCCTTGGAAGATGTGAAAAGGCTCAAGGGCCAGGCTGGGTTTTCGATCTGGAATACAGCATTTGGAATATTAGTTCTGTATTTGCCGTGTGCTCTAATCTAGCCCCACAAACATCGTTTCAGATAAAAGGTGCACAGAATTAGACGTCTGTGTCTGTACAGAGGTATTTTAGCAGTTTTCTACTTAATGTTAAGTGAAATGAGGAATCCTGCATTAACTGTTTCTCTACTTTTTCCATTTGAAACACATAAACAGGGCATTTATTTATGCAGCTGGACTAATGACACCAATCATCTGTTTAGTACATGAGGCCGCATGCCTTTTACGTGAGAAAAGTAAGTTCGACAGCAGGAAAATATCTTAGGAAAGATGAAGGTGGAACCTGATGAGGCAGGTTATATAGAAGTGATAAGTCTCTAAGATGGGTAACACCTTAGTGCATTTTTTTAATAGAAATTACTCCTGTGTTAGTGTCACCATTTGAAAAATACGTATCTAATCTCTTACAACTATTCGCTTTTTCAGCTTTCTTATTGAAAAGGGTTAAAGCTGGTTAAAGGGGATATTTAACCGAGGCAGAGAGCACGGCCGAGCTGGACACCGCGAGGAACAGGGCACGTTTAGTCACTGCAGCGATTCCACATAGAAGGATTTAACAAGGAGTAAAGGACTATGGTGTTTCTGGTTAAAAAAAAAGCATTCCAAGGCACAAAGGCAGAATATAAGGGGAGACAAACAGAAGGACAGGATTCATTTCCAAGGGATGTAAAGGAAATCGTAACACATGAAAAGGGGTTGGTACAAGGGGTGCAGTGTCACGCCTGCCAAGAGCAAGCAATTGGCAATAATGCATTGCACTGGCTGCAGATTGGGAAGGAATTAGAAACCAAAATATATGCATGAATCTGCAGTCAGAGAATGCTCTGTTTATGGTAGGCTGCGTATTTTAAGGGGCACCCTAGCATGTTTACAAAACAGAAATGAAAAAATGCTTTAGAACCATGTAAATAAAGGGACAGGAATGAGCTGCGATGTCTTCGAAATGGCATTCGGAATAATTATAAGTGCATAAAAACATCCCCAGTGGCCTAGCAAGAAATAAAGAGGGAAAGAGAGAAAGAAAATAAAGAGGCTTTCACACAGGAGCATGTGGCAAACGGCCCTGCTCCGAGCAGATGCACCTCCCCAGGATCTGCACAGCAGAACGAGGAGTCCCATATGTGCCCAGGTTAAACAGCAGCCCCCAGTTAAAAATGACCAAACTGGTACACAAACCTGTCCACAGAACAGGAGGCAAAAGCTAATCCTAAGCATTTAAGAGCCTGTAATACTTTCAGGAGATAATATCCTACATCAGTAGAGCTACCGGTGTATTTATGCATTATGTAAACCTTATTGATGCAGAAATTGAACCTAAGGAGCAAAGCTGACCAAATGCTGAGATATTTTGATTCAATGAATCCCGCAATACTGAGTATTCCTTCATAGGACCAGGTGAAGATGCTGACATTTCTAGACAGCGGATTCAGCAGATAGTTACAGAAACAAGGAGAAATTATAGAAGTTGCACCCACAGCTCCCGTTTAGAGCCCTCCACGATGCACTGTCTTATCCCAGAAGGACGATCCCCTGCACTGTAGAGGAAAGGAAGGAAAACGATAGGAGTTTCCCTGCTCCGATGCTGTCTCTGCACCTGGGATCTCCTGTCGCACACTGCTCTCATCGTGCCGTCCGCTTATTTAAAGTATAAAACTTTACCATGCTGGTAACACTCCCAGTCCCAGCCTTTGGTTGGCTAAATCCTTGTCCAGAATATGTTTAAATCCATGCAAACTGCAGTGCTTTGGGCTGAAAAATATGTCACCACCTGATGTCTATAAAAGCCAATCCAAGTGACCAGCAGGTGAGCAGATGCCCCCCGTGAGGCGCTCGCAGCCACATTCCCGGGCACGGACAGGCTACGTCTGCTGTGGAAATGAAAGCGGAGCGAGGAGAACACACAGCTTCTATTCTGGCAGCAAGTGGTTTGGCAATAAGCGGTTTCACCGCTCGCGTTCCAGACCACAAGAGCCCCAGTGGCCGCAAAGCCCCACAAGGGCCGTTGTGGAGGTCCTTGAGCTATCCAGGATGGAAAAATGATGTAAGGCAGAGCGGCCAGCCGGCTGCTGGGCACATATTCCACTGCCAGATACTGAGAACAGTTTGATTTGAGAACACAGACGGGTTGTTTAATTTGTTTTTTCCTTTTTTTTTGCTACAAATGTAATGACATATTCTTGCCAACAGAAATCTTGTCTTCTAGTATTATTACTCCTGACAGATGCCAGTCATGCGCACCCCACATTTCAACTCTTCTTTAAAGCATGGCCTCGGCTTGTAAATGGCTCTCTGAAATATAAATAATAATAAAGCTCCAAGGCAATTTTAAAGATCCACATTCCACGTTGTAGCCTAAAGGGAGAAGGGGGAATTACAAACTGAAGGAGAGAAATAGTCTAGTAATAAAAGACAAAACAGGACAGACAGCAAACAGACGGCCGCCCTCCCACTCCTTGCGGAGCTGGATCTGTCACAGCCGATTCCACACTCTATCAGCACAGACTTCCCCGAGAACTAACAGGCCCTTGGTGTCTTGCAGAGTGCTAGAAATGAAAAAACAAAAAGCAACAACAACTAAAAAACCTTTTTTCTCCTTCTTCAGTACTGTGAGCACAGAAATAATTTTTGAAAAACAGTTTTTTAGGAGGTTTGCTCTGGGAAATTAGTATCAGAAGCGTAACAACTCCTTCACAGAAGGCAGCGCCGTGGTATTGCAGTGCCCCTCGGCCAGAAGAAGCAGGTAAAAACGCCCCCGGGTCACCCTGGACGCGCCGGCAGCTTCTGCAGGGACTTGGCAGCCTCGCGCCATCACGTGCAATAAATAAATCATCTGTTACGGGCACCTATCTGTGCCGCTGCCAGGCAGACGGCACCTCCTTCTTGCTAAAAATACTGCCTTTCCCTCTCCAAAATCACAGAAGTGTAACTTCACCTGGCCTAGTTTCCATCCTTATTCATTCTGCGCAAATCTCGCAAAATTGACACCTAATTTCCAGGCTAAGCTGTTGCTTAGCACCCTAAATTATTAATGAGTGTAATAATTATCCCTTTTCACCTTCACATGGGGCAGGGAGTAGATGCAAAGATTACAATCCCATCACCACCGTATGTACGACGTGTCATCGTCATAGCCGAGCATGTATCTTCAATATCTGAAGATTCCCTCTGCCACTTCCAACCAGGAGGCTGCATTCTTACAAGATGCATTTTGTGCTGCGGTCTGATGACATTCAGACGTGCGCCCTTCTGTGACGATGAATAATGGACCCGAAAATCTTGGTGTAAGATCAGTGCATAGTGAGAACATCCTTGCTATTAACTCACATGTTTAGGTATGTGAGACTTGGAGACCAGAGGAGCGAAAAGCGCTTTGCTTCCTCACTCCAAGGGACGCTGTGAAAGGTGAATTCCCGAGAATCACCTGGAATATCCCGCCTGGAACAGCAGCACCTGGCTCTCCCCACCCTGAGGCAGTGAGTTATTAGTCACAGCAGCTAAAGCCAAGGGGAGCCCTGAATAGCGCTCCCGACCCTCACGATTCCCATCGCGGGGAGCTCGGCTTCCCCACGGGACGAGCTGCCTGCGAACGTGGTGACCGGGGGTACCTGCAGGGCAGAGGGGCAGCCTGGAGACCTGGGCAATGAGGAGGAGGAGGGACCTCGAATTATCCCAACAGGAACAGCCTGAATGCAAGGGACTGCGCTCCAGCTCGCATCAGCTGTGGAGAACAGCGGGCATTTAGCAAAGCACTAAGATGACAGAGCAGAATGAAGTGGAGAAGAAACAGATGGTGAGAAACAGGGAACAAGCGCCCAACTATGTGGGACAGGATGAAGAACAAGTCCTGAGTGCCCAGTGGTGGGGACGGCTGCGCGCACCCTCCTGCTCTGCCCACCTGCTTGGAATTTACTTTCAAGCTGAGTATGTTTTTCCTCATCCTTTATGGATTTGGTGCTTTCCTTCAAAATGATTTAGACTAGAAAAGCTGTATTAAGAAACAAACAACCCCCCCCCCATTATTTAACTCACCAATTCTTCACTCTTAAGTTTTTTTCTATTTTCCCTTCACACCATCAGGTCTGAGTCTTGTGGCTGATCTATCACCATCATTTAAAGATGATAGGGATTTCATATGACTGTCTCTGGCGTGTTACGAGTTCACCATGAGCTGCCATCGCAAGTCCTGCCCTACGATCTAGGTCCAAACAACCTCATAACGTTGCCCCCCACCAATGTACATTCATTGACCTCCCTTTCCAGAAGCTGGGAAATCATTGGGAGAATAAGCTGCAAATCAAGCTGTAAACACCCTGTTTTTCTCTCCAGAAGAGCAAAGTTAGGAACGGCTCAGTTTAAGCAAAAGGAGCTTTAGCTCCACCCAGTGGTAATCAAATTTTGTTTCAACCCACTGCTCTGTGCTGCAGGGTCATTGCAGGGCCCTAGCACCAAGCAGATCTGCAACAGGTATTTTTTTAACCTGAAGTATTAAAGACTTCTGCTTGCAAACTGGGCTGAACAGTCTTTCCTTATTAGACTGGCACTTCAAAAGCTGGTGTTAATCATTACCCTGAGATGCTCAACCTCAGCCATCACTACCCTCTTTGGTATTGCCAATTTTGAACATTTTCAAGCACAACACGGCTCTCTAAAAGGACTTTATGGCTGACAGGAACCTGGAGTTTGTTAAAGCCAGCTCCACCAGTAGTTAAATAGTTCAAGCACCTGCCCTCGCTAGTGCTCGGCTGCGCATCAAGTCTCAGCTCTAGGGCAGGAACTTGCGGCACCGTCAGCCTTTTGGGCGTCACTGAAATCTCAGTTGGTGAGGAACCTGGAAGCAGGTTCTGGATGAGGTGAACTCCGGTTCCATATGCACCTCCATACGCAAACCTGGACTCAGTTACTTGCCCGTTGTCCCTCCCTGCTCTGGCTGGTCTTTCTCACCCTTTTGAAACATGTCTCATGTTCCACCTGCCTGTTGCACCACCTGAGTATCATCCTTGTGGTTATGTTTACACTTCAAAGTGTCGAGCCTGTTGCATTTGTCCATGGGTTTTGAGATGATAATTGGACACAGGGGCTCATTTTTAGCTAATTATGCAGTTTGAAATAAATTTTAAACTAATGGGTGCTACGTGCAAGAAAACTCTTTTTTTTCCCCAGTCTCAAAAGCTTCCAAGTCTTTCCACCTTATTCTCTTGTGTTCTTTATCTCTCACCTCCTTACAGATTCTCACATTTATTTTCATAATTCTTCTACCACGAAAGTGCTGTAATATTCCTAGCTATCGCAGTCTGTGTATCATATTTATCAGTTAAAGTATTAAAACGGTATGTGAGTAGCACGGAACAAAATCCACAAAACCGAATTCGCAAGCCTCATACTTCAGGGTTTGCAGCAGCTATTTTGTTTTTCACCTCAGCAGTGATGTGCCCAGATGGAGCCCACGTAACACGTAACCCCGGTGGGTGCAATGGGTTGAGCAAGGCACGGTCGTGCTCATGGGAGAAGGGGACTGAGCCGACTCGGCAGCCGCGGGGGACGCGGGTACTCCCATCGGTTCAGTGGCAGGTTGTGCAGCCCAGGTGCAACGGGGCTTCCTACCGGAGACGGTCGTGCTCCGGCCACCCCATCCCTGTGCTGCTTTGGCTGCGGGGAGCTGCCACAGAGAAGCGGCAGGAGTTCCCTAACTGGAATTCAGCATTTTTGTCCTCAGAAATGCCTCAGGAGGTGGCCTTGGGGATGGCTGATGCTCAGCTCTAAGACCAAGCGAGACGGAGACCCTGAGCGCTTGGAAATAACACCTGATATCAAAGGAACGGACCTTACCTGCCCGGGCAGCCAGGCGCGTGCAGCTCTTGGGGCGTCTGAAGCGGTTTGAAACCCGACGCTCTGCAGAACCCACTGCCCTCGGCAGCGTCTGCCGCGCGCGGGCGGTGGGAGGGAACGTCCCGCCAGACAAGCGTCTCTCTAGCGGTTCCTGTCAATTTAGAGTATTCCTGCAATGCAGGAATTTAGTGTTCTTTAACGGAAGGTGGGTTTTTGCCCCCTGTGTTAGGAAGGGGGGGAAAAAAGGCTATAAGAGGTATGGCAGGCAAATCTGTAAGAAAAAGGATTCCCTTTGCAGCCAGAGCAGTTGTTACTTCAGTATTTCCTTTCTACCCTACATAGCCAAGCTAAAAGACAAGGTGTTTTTGGTCCCTCTCTGCCTAATGCAGCCCCTTGTTTCTGGCCTTAGTTCCAATCTTGGGCCAAATCTGGCCTGATGGCACATCCCCAAATATTCCTTTAATACTCAGGAGAGTTTTCCTGGAGGAAAAGGAAGATGAGGGCTCCTCTCCCTCCAGAGACGACTGGAACCACAGTTCATATTTCCATTCAGTGCTACCAGGTAGATGAAACCCCGGATAAAAGCAAACAGCAGGTTGCCAAGCAGATTGCTGCTAGACCACAACAAACACAAACCCGTCTTCTACCAAAGTCAGCAGCGAAGCTGATAGAGGTAGAAACGCTTTGATATTTTCACGAAACATTAACCTCCAAACATAATTACTACAGGCACTCAAATTGCACTTGAAGGCGGCGCTGTTGGGGAGAATTGCTAGGAAACCGGCCTGCAGGGCAAGAACGTGGCAGGGAAATAAAAGCAATGATTGTGGAAAGGTACTGGGATACAGGTCAAGGCATAAATAGTGGAGCTTTAGGCTCAAGTGCTGCTACCGACGGGAGGTTTGAGCCTCTTTCCGCTGCCAGCAGAGGTGACGGCGACTCGCTGCCTCCTAAACACGCATCTTTGAGGGTGGACCCTATCGAAACCCAAAGGGCTGGGAGAGCATAAACCAGTGCTATCCCCTTTAAAGACCCTCCGTTATAGTGGTGAAACCATTTTGTTTCGAGTATCTGGACAAAATTAAGCTAGATTTACACAGCGCTGTTCGGCATCTGCACTCTCCCCTGGGACTCGAAAGGAGCCAGGTGTCTCAGTGTGATGTCCTCGGTATGTAAATATGAGCAGTATTTGTCAAGGGTAGCATTCCAGGTAATGCAAATCTAGCATTAAATCTAGTAGGGTGGTAGAGGGGGGACAGATCTGGTTTAGGTGGTTTGCAGAAGCAGCTGAGCCGAGAGATCCCGGTGCTGGCGGGCGCAGCAAAAGCAGCAGAGAGCAAGTTCTGACCTGCCGTGGGCTCCACCTGAGCTCCTCTTCATGCCCTTCCCCCCCTCTAGACTTGGGATGTGTTTAGGAGGGAGCTGGAGATCAGGGAGCCCGGCCCATAGCACGTGGAAGCAAAATTCATCCAAAAATCAGCTTCCAAAATCCTTAGTGCCTTGGAACCAGTGCCAGGGCAGGGGCAACTGGCACCCTCCAAAATGGTGTCTTGGGTGACACGAAAGGCTCTCTCTCAGCTGTGTCCCCAGGGAGAAGACAAGGCAGCCCCTGTGATCGGTCACTTCCCATTTTCCCTGGATTTCTGATGATTCAGAGCACATTGGAGAAATCTGGGCAACAAGGTATCTTTGTCCCTACGAGGGAAACGTGCATGACACAGTGTCCCCGTGACTCCCACATGGTCTGCACGGGTGCTCCCAGAACAGACTGCTGTTTGCCTGACAGGACGGCAGGGAGTCTCTGACAGGTTTCTACGCAGTGAATTATTAATTATAAAACGTAAACACGATCACAGTGTTCTTCCTATTTCTGCTTTCAGTATAATTTCCTTCCTTTTTTTCCCCCACATAAACCTTATTATCCTTTTATCCCAGTCCTTAAGGTCTTTCAGTTGATTTTGTGGGATATTCTGGTCCTCCTGTGCTTGAAGGGGGCTCCCACACCTGTTTCCCTGACATTTGTGCTGTTCCTATGAGGTCAAAAAAAGAAGCTCCTTAACTAGGATCTCAGCACTCGATTCATGCTTTAGCACAATGTGCTCCGCTTTAGCCGGGTTCCTTCTTACTCTTCAGTCTGGTTTGAATCTTCTGATCACTGTTTCAAGCAATCGCTTTCCCTGTGGCAGCCAATATTTTCCAGCGCTCGAGGAGACAGACCTCCTGCATATTCCTTAGGGGAAAAAAGCCCCTGTCTCCTAACAGCAGCTGTTACCACTCCTTGTTCCCAGAAATAGGGGGCTCTTCTTACTTACAGCCTCAGTGCTTGGTCCCTGACTTGGTTGGGTTGGAAACATGTCACAGGAAGGTGGGTAATAGGCCCAGGGAGAACAGGGTAAACCTTCAGAAACACGGGGTATAGAGGCCATAGGCACAAATATTATCACCTCTTCTACATCTCAATTCCTGAAAACCTTCCTGAATTCCCGAGGGAAGGCCCTAAGACACTATAAAAGGAGGGAGGCTTCCTGGAAGCAAAGGAGGAAGAATTTGGATTTATCGCTATATTAACGTGGCTTCTTCACACTGACACCTAGACTGTTCCAATCAATGGTCTAGGTTTAAAGTCGGGGTCGACTACTGCAAGAAGCCAAGAGTTAACCTGACAACAAAAGAAACAGCTAGTGGAACATGGCCCAGAACGCACTTCAGTCGTACATTAATTGGAGGACGGTATAGATATTGATAGGGGACATGTATGTGGACTGTGTCACAGTAACGTATCTCAATGCGGCCCGAGTCAGGGTGAGGGTAATTCAGCAGGGGTGGCCGAAGCATGAGGGTTTTACTGACAGCAATCCAAAATGTAGTGAATTGCCAATATATCCCTGAGCCAATTTGCTGATAACACTCATAGCACCTGCACAAGTGTATCTGCCCCCAAGACACTCAACATACTTCGTCCTGCTGACCAAGGAGCAGTGGTGGAAGCTCTTGTGTAGCGTGTCCCAGTGTCACGTCTGCACGTGGTTCATTTACCAACTTACTTCCAGACTCGTTCCAGGATGGGCCCCTATATACTCAAGTGGTCATTTATGGTACTAATAGAGCAAAGCAAAATGAAGTCCGTGCAATCTGCTCATGGTGCTCTGCTAATGAGGCTCACGAGGGCCGTGGTCACGTTAACGCTCCCGCTCCAGCATTCCCGGCTCAACGTATGTTCTCCCTCCAGCTGCCGGGTGACCTTTCTCATGAGGAAGAGGCTCTGCTGTGAACTGGCCCAGGCCCAGCTGCGAGCCAGGCGGCTCCAGGGCGCGGGGACCCCTCCGTGGTCATCGGTTGACCAACACCTTGGAGCCACCACCCTGCCGAGACCCAGGAACAGTCCCTTATGACCAGGCTCATGCTGCCCCTGACCACAGGCACCTGCAGGTATCTTACTGGAAGGTATAAAAAGTTCGTTGTCAATATAAATATTCAAGCTTTTTAATTACACCTCACTTGTTGTTTATGGGGTCGGCACCCGAGTGCTGGTTTGTTGATGCCCTTTAACTGTGGGACAAGCAGCCTTTTTACTTCTGTGCCGAGTAGTGAGATTATGAGCATTAACAGAAGCAAAAACCATTTTTCTTGTTCAGGATATGGAAAGGACTAGGTTAGCATTTCTGCAGACCAGAAGGCGATGCTGTTGGGAGCATGAGGTAAATACCACAGACCTGTCCTGGTTAGAAGAAATAAATTTGTATCAGCACAGCCAGGGATCTGGAAACCGGTGTACTGCGGGGAAAGGTGTAAATGCAGAAGTGCTGCCAAGAAATCTCTAACCAAGTTGCAGTTTCTACAGCCGAGAGATTGAGAACAGCCTCATATTCAGATCCATTGATACACTTAAATCCAGCTGGAATCAGACACGGGAATGTTTTTGAACTAGGCACTAGCCGAGCTCCCTGGGAACGCAGATCTCCGTGGCTCTCAGTGGCCTCTCCCTCCTCTCTGGTCTTTAGTTCTGGACAATCACGGTTGTTAGCACATTCCTGCACGGACACCTTTGCAAGGGGGCTACCGGCGCAGGGCAGGCAGCCTCGCGCTTCACCGCTGGTTGCTTTCTGGTATCTGGTCCCATTGCAGGTGTTCCCGGTTGTTGCGTTTTCCCATTGCTCAGGCCGGGCTGCAGGAGACACATGCACCACGGGAGAAAGGTCTGGACCTGCCACCCGGCTTCTTTTGGGAATGATTGCGATGTCCTTCAGGGCCCCAGCAACCAGCAGCTAATGAGATAATTTTAGC
>VWPW01007392.1:0-18200 GCA_013389825.1 Crypturellus undulatus | reverse complement strand
GGGCTGCGGCGGGCTGGGCGCGGCGGCGGCGGGCGGCGGGTTCCGACCGGCGCGGGTGGCCGTCGTGGCCAAGACGACGCGCTACGAGTTCGAGCAGCAGCGGTACCGCTACGCCGGCCTCTCCGAGGAGGACCTCAAGCAGCTGGTGAGCGGGCGCCGAGCCCGCAGCGGCGCCTCCGCGCAGGAGCCGAGTGGGAACGCGTCCCGGGGCGCCGCGCGCTTGGAGCCGGGCTCGTAACGCGGGGCCCCGTGGCCGGGCTGGGAGGGGAGAGAGCGGCGGCCCCGCAGCGAGGAGGCGCGGCCGCTGGGCAGCCGTTGGCGGCTGCTGAGCCGTTGGGGAGCCGTTGGCCCGGCCGTGGGCTCCGTAGCTGCGCCCTTGGGAAGCGCCGCGCAGCCGCTCGCGGCCCCGAGGGCTCTTCTTTTGCTCCATCCCTTCACCTTGCTTTCTCATTTCATTCTCTTTTTTTCTATCCTTTTTTTTTTTTTTTTTCCTAAGAGCTATTCCATCTAAACAGCTGAATCTTCCATTCACGTCCTGCTCTGCAGCTCTCATTCCTCTTTTCTTTGGTCTTTACAGAACACTCAATACTAAAACAGGTGGTTGTCCCGTTAGTAATAATAGCGCACCAAGAAAAGCCTCTCCGGCCTTGCTGTGTGCTGCTGGTACCCCCGGTATCCCATCTCCATCTCTACCAGGCTCTGTGCCCCAGCGCTGCTGCCATCTCCTTCCCTCCCCTACATGGGGGGCTGTCGTGCATCCCCCCCCCACCAGCCCTACCGCAGGAAATAACCTGCCGTGGTTACATAGACTACCGGTGGTCTCTGCAGTTCAGATCACTGAGTCTGTCTAGATTTTGGTACTTGTACAGCAGGGAGATGTTTTAGACCCCTATTTATTTGCTAGGTTGTGAATGAAACTTGCAAAGGGATTTAATGTAGGGAGAATGGCCTTGTAGGGACTGGAATGAAAACCTATGCTATTTGAAATTTGCTATTTACTCCCTTCTTCCTAAGCGTTTCAGCTGCTTATCCATCTAAATGTCATACTTCAAGTTTAATACAGAAACTTACTAGCCTGTGTTCTCACTATCTGTTAGGTATGAACTACTGTTGTTGAGTTGGTCCTGTTTATTTTTTTGTATAGTGGCTTTGGGAAATACATCTTTCCTTACAGCTGTCATGAAGAAGCATTTCTTACAGTTATAGAGAATTGTCTTCAGAAACAGGCAAAGCAAACAGACTGTTCACTTTTTTCCTTGACTGCCTGGAACAGCTAAGACTATGGCAGCAAATCACTTAATGAACTTTAAACACACTTAAAGATTGCCTTGATTGAATGTACAGGTAGCAGCAGTTTGTGGTAATTATAGAAAAGCTGTAGGAGCAACTGAGAGACATATTTTTAATATTGGTGTTTTTATGCTAGATCAACTGTCCTTGTTTTCTGATTCAGTATTCCTCTCAAAATGCCCCTACATGAGTAGTTACAGCAATAAAACTAATAGTGTCTACAGGTAGACAAAGTCTAACTTACCTAAGCATATGTTTTGCAATATTATTTTAGAGTCTTGCCACGTAGGTGGAAAAACTAAGATATGCACAGGAACAGCCTGTAAATATTTCCCAAAATAAAAAGATGAAAATAATGCAAGAAGAATTAAGAATTGTCTTTGACAATTAGGATAGGGAGGAGATTTCCTGTTTTTTTTGTTTTCTTTTGTTAGATGTTTCCTTATTTACACTCTGACTCTTGTCTCAGATTTTTTTTCCTTGAACTCTGAGCTGACTGTCATGGCAAATATGTTGGGTGAAGATTCATAAGCTTCTAAACAAACTAATCTTTGTAGCACAACATCAAAACACTTGCCTGCATACAGTTGTATTTTAAACAATTTTTACTGTACTTTCCATTTAAATAATAACTGAAGCATCCCTCTTTATACTTTTATACCTTATTTGCTATTGCAAAAGAAAGTAGAAATTCAGTTTTGTCTGGAAGTGTGCTGTGTAATAAATGTGGACTAGAATGCAGAAGATACTGCAAATGCTTAACTCAATCTGTTTGCGATTTTGTATATTTCTTTAATTCAGAAAGCAAAACTTTCAGCTTCAGGAAGTGTTTCAAGAAAAGGCACTGTATTCCTGGAAATTCTATTTCTCTTGTCCTTCCAAGCACTTTGAAAACATTGTATGTCTGTATTTTTTCGTATAACTGTTTATAATACTATTGCCCTTCCCATTCTCTAGGTAGGAGAAATCTTCTGTACTCTTCTGAAAAGCTTCTGTGTCTTTATTTTGGACTGTGTATGTGCCTAAGAAATTTTGAATTGGAATAGTCCAGTCTAATGTTGCTGCAAAGCAACTGTTCTACTAGTGAATTAATCTCTTCTCTATTGCCAACCAAGATCACTTATGAGTGTGAATTCTACAGACTCTCCTTTCCCTTCTACATGACATGTTTGGGATAGGTTCGGCGTATAATATTTTCTAATTCCCAAAGTGAGCTGCATTCTATGCCCTGTGTCTTTTCTTCTCTTGTGACTTTGGAAGCTGAGGCCCCGGTTACCCAAAAGAGCTGAGGCCAGACACTGCTCTTAGCTGTGCAGTGGGCCCATGCTGCTGCTGGCCAGGGTGATGTGGGGTTTATCAGTGTGGTCACAAACTGAGGCAGTCACAAATTTGGTGTAGTAGTTGTGCAGAAGGGTGGTATGGATAACAAAATGGGATTTGAGGCTCCTGTGAAAGACTGGCTGAGGTGGCAGCTGAGAGTCAAAGCGGTAGTAGAAGCACTTGGGAAGAGTTTGACTCATCTGTTGAAGCAGGTTACACTAAATGAGAAGATGGAGGAGGCAGTGAGGACTGTTCTATTGTAGTGGCTCAAGCTGAGTAACTCCCAAGCGCGTCTGTGGTGTCTCCGCAGAAGGGAGCCTGTGCCAGCAGCAAAACACGTTGTTGTGGTCCGTCATGGGTCTTCATTGTCTTGAACGTAAAAAATAAATTTTAAGGCAAAGCTAATGACTGAGATGTGGGAAGCCTTACAGGTTGGGCTGAATAGATGTGTGCAAGTTTTCAGAACATAAGCCATGTGGCTCCTGGGGAGCGCCCAGTCAGGCGGCAGTATAGGATATGCAACGATTCATGCGGGAAGCTCTTCTGTTTCTTTTTGTGAGATTTAAAGTGAACACGGAATTTCTAATATTTGCAGTTACCATCTGCAAGTTAAATATTAGTCATTCTCACAAGTCCATCCAAATAATAGAGCGGTTGAGGTTGGAAGGGACCTCTAGAGATTACCTCGTCCAATCCCCCTGCTCCAGCAGGGGCACCTAGAGCATGTGGCACAGGGTGGCATCCACGTGGGTTTGGAAGATCTCCAGAGAAGGAGACTCCACAGCCTCTCTGGGTCACCCTAATAGTAGGGAAGTTCTTGGATTGCTAGAATCATCAGCAGTCTTTAAAATAGCTGGTTTATAAAAATTAATGATTTGATCAACAAATAATACCTAAAGGTACTATGTGTGTAAAAGCATTAGAAGGCAACTTACCCATCTTAGAAGATCCCTACAGAGCAACCATTGCTCTCTTTGTTAATTACACGTCAGTTGCACCAACTTGTCACTGCTGGGAATTATTTCACTGTGACCACACAGCACATTGCTGTGCTGATAGCAGCTGTAACCATGTTTACTGCACCTTTATTTGGAGTGGGGAGGGAAAGCAAGGAGTAGATCGGAAATGAATCTTGTTTCTTCTGTACAACAAGTCGTAGGAGGGACATCCCACCAAAGTGAAGTCCATGCAGATTCCCTGAAAACTAATGTCTGTTGGGTAGAGAAAATATGTCTAGTTAGCAGCTTTTTTAGTGGTGGCACAATGTGCACTCACCTTAATACATGGCACTAAAACCGTACCTGGGGGGCCAGTCGGGAAGACAGGAGCCGTCTGTCAACAGACAGGAGAGCTTCAGCTGAAATTGAGTTCTTGGGCACCAAATAAATCCCTACAAGATTATAGAGAAAGGGGGAGAAACCCAGAGAAACCCTCAAAACTTTAACTTAAATGATTTCAGCACCAACTGTTAATAATTTATGCATTGCAATTTTCATGTTGTTCTTTAGAAAATGACTTATCAGGAGAAAAATATATTACTGTATATACCTCTATTCCATCAGATTTCCAGTAGATCTTCTTCTCTTGGGAAGAAGCCCTACCATTCTTTTTTAAGAAGACTTTAGCTACTTCCTTACCATGAAAAGAAGAACAGTTATCTCCATTTATTAAATTAAAAGCTTACAGAATTCAAAAGGCACAGATTAGAGTACACATTTACTGTATAGCAAGATTATATAAAGCTAAAACAGTTTTCAGAAATAATCCTGAGCTACTCCACTGGAATTGTTGAGATGGGTGTTAACTATTGTTACAATTATGCAACCACACTGCACATTTGCTTATTTTTACCTTCAAAATTTGATATAATTGCCTTAGTGCTGGATAAACAACACTTTACTTGCTTCTATTTAATTATTGCACCTATTTCTTTCTGTCACAGGAGGAGTCTGGAAAATGATGGAAGCGTGTAATGCAGTCAGTTCCTTTTTCCATAATGCTTGTTTTTCCAGCACTCCATTCAAATATGCTTAATCATACAAAGCAAATAAATGCAATTGTAGGGCCCCTCAGTGTTTTTTTAAGTTAAACTTCATGGGCTATCTCACTAAACATCTGATTCAAAGCCAACCAAGAAGTAGTTGACAGTATCCTTAATAATGTTTCTAAATACTTAGTGGGTTTTGATTTGTGACATTTTAATGTTAGTGTCCTACTGAATTATGGAGAACTCTTGGTTGCTCTAGTTGCTCACTATTAGTGATTCAGTAGCCTGAGTTGCACTGGATTTTAACAAACCTATTAATGCAGAAAGTAGACACTGATCTTTTTTTATAGTTAATACTGCAATTTGCTGTGTGCTGTATCAGCCTTTTGAGTTACAAACCACTCTGCAGATTGCTGCACAGTGTGCTGTAGGTGATTCTGCTCCTGCAGGGGGATTAGACTAGGTGATGTTCAGAGGTCACTTCCAACCTCTGTGATTCTGTTTGAAAGAACAGTAGAGCTTTGATAGATGTGGAATTAGAAAACAGTTCACACTTCTACCTTGGTTCAAGTATATAGCTTAAACTCTTGCCNTTTTTTTTTTTATTTTTTTTTTTTTTTTTTTTTTTTTTTTTTTTTTTTTTTTTTTTTTTTTTTTTAAAGCATCAGGAAAGTAGTTGTCAGGTTCACTTCACCAAGTGAAGAAATTTCTGAAATCAAGAAATTTGGAACGCAGTCTGGCAAGGGATGTTAAAAATAACAAAAAAACTTCTTCAAATATATTAATAGCAAAAGGAAGATCAGGGAAAATGTCGGTCTGCTGGTGAAGGGGGTGGGTACCCTGGTTACGGAAAACACAGAAAAAGCAGAGTTGCTGAATGCTTTCTTTGCTTCATTGTTTACCAAGGGCAGTCTTTTAGAGTTCCAGGCCCTAAGAACAAGAGAAGCCTGGAGAAAGGAAGACTTGCCCTGGGTAGAGGAAGATTGGGTCAGAGAGCACCTGAGGAACCTCGATACCCACAAATCCATGGGCCCTGATGGAATGCACCCCAGAGTGCTGCAGGAGCTGGTGGATGTTATTGCTAAGCCACTCTCCATCATCTTTGAAAGATCCTGGAGAATGGTGGAGGTGCCGGAGGACCAGGAGAAAGCCAATGTCACATCAGTCTTCAAAAATGGCAAGAAGGAGGACCCAGGCAACTATAGGCTGGTCAGCCTCACCTCCATCTCCGGGAAAGTCATGGAATGGCTCATACTGGCCTGTTGTCTCCAGGCATGTGGAGGACAAGAAGGTGCTCAGGAGTAGTCAGCATGGGTTCACCAAGGGGAAATCATGCTTGACTAACCTGATAGCCTTCTATGATGGGATGAACAGCTGGATAGATGAGGGGAGAGCAGTGGATGTCATCTGTCCTGACTTCACCAAGGCTTTTGACACTGTCCCTCACAGCATCCTCCTGGACAAGCTCCAGCAGTGTGAGATAGATGAGTGGACAGTGAGGTAGACTAGGAATTGGCTGGATGGCATTGCTCAGAAGGTGGTGATCAGTGACGCAGAGTCTAGTTGGAGGCCTGTGGCTGGCGGTGTCCCCCAGGGGTCAGTCCTTGGTCTAGTCCTGTTCAATTTATTCATCAGTGACCTGGATGAAGGCACAGAGTGCTCCGTCAGCAAGTTTGCTGATGATACCAAACAGGGAGGAGTAGCTGATACCCCTAAGGGTTGCACTGCCATCCAAAGGGATCTGGACAGACTGGAAACTGGGCTGTGAGAAACCTCATGAAATTCAACAAAGACAAGTGAAAGGTCCTGAACCTTTCAGGGGGAGGAATAATCCCAGACACCGAACACCAGTACAGGCTGGGGACCGACCTGCTGGAGAGCAGCTCTGCAGAGAGGGACCTGGGCGTCATGGTGGATGACAGGTTGACCATGAGGCAGCAGGGTGCCCTCGTGGCCAAGAACGCCAATGGGGTCCTGGGGTACATTAAGAGGAGCGTCTCCAGCAGGTCGAGGAAGGGGATCCTGCCCCTCTACTCAGCCCTGGTGAGGCCACATCTGGAGCACTGTGTCCAGTTCTGGGCCCCGCAGTACAAGAGGGATGTGGAGCTGCTGGAGAGAGTCCAGCGCAGGGCCACGAGGATGATCAGGGGCCTGGAACATCTGCCCTGTGAGGAGAGGCTGAGGGAGCTGGGCCTGTTCAGCCTGGAGAAGAGAAGGCTGAGAGGGGACCTGATCAGTGTGTACAAGTACCTCAAGGGAGGCAGTGAGGAGGATGGGGCCGGCCTCTTTTCACTGGTGGCCACTGGTAGAACTAGGGGCAATGGCCACAAACTGAAGCATCAAAAGTTCCACAGGAACTTAAGGAAAAAATTCTTAACAGTGAAGGTGACAGAGCCCTGGAACAGGCTGCCCAGAGAGGTTGTGGAGTCTCCTTCTCTGGAGATCTTCAAGACCCGCTTGGATGCAGCCATGTGCCACATGCTCTAGGTGACCCTGCATGTGCAGGGGAATTGGACTAGAGGACCTCTAGAGGTCCCTTCAAACCTTAAGCATTCTATGATTCTAATACAGACATAGAAGAGTACAAAATATCACAATCTGCAAGCTGCTTTAAAGTCACTACATTATTATGCATCCAAAGGCTGTAGCATTTGAAAAGAGTGATTAAATTTGAGAAACGAGCAAACTTTCTCTACAGCCATGGTCTTACAGGGCATGGAGGATAATATATAAAACTCTCAGACGTGTGCACAGAGAAAAGTCAAACTATTAGGGATGCTTTTGTGCAACTAACAACTGATTTGTTCATCAGAAATTTGTAGATGGACAAGCGGGCTGCTCAAGGAATGACCAAACTAATAACATTTTTCTGTGGTAGGTAACTAACTTGCCGCTGAGGGCAGTGTACCTGCCTAAAACTGTTATTGTAAGCGAGCACTGAATGACCTGTGCCACTAGCCTAAACTGGGAAGGAAGAGAGGAACAGGGTGTAGTTTGCAATTTTGCGCTAGTTTGACATTGAAAGCCTGATTCATCTTTCAAGTGTTATGGACAGCTTAAATCTCCCTTGGTGCTGATCCTCAGTAGGACTTTTTTATATTTTCACACTTGTTTGGCCACCTCAGTGAAGGCAAATTATTTCTAGTTTCACAGTATGGTTGAGGTTGGAAGGGACCTCTGGAGATCCTCTAGTCAAAACCCCTGCTCAAGTAGGGTCACCTAGAACATGTTGCCAAGGATTGTGTCCAGATGGCTTTGAATATCTTCAAGCATTGAAAGACAGAACATGTCCTGCCTACGCAGCCTGTTCTGGTGAATTATATTTTTATTTATATTTTTAAATATTAAATCATCTGAAACTATTGTGTCTGAAGTTTTCCTGCAACTGGGAGCCTCTCAGGCTGACTTAGCAAAGGGTGCCAGAGCACTCCCTCTGCTCTATATTACATGGGTCAAACGCTCTGCAAGAGCTGAGTGGTTCCAGATGGATTAATCCACTAGTATCGAAGGAAAGTCTTTGCTGAAGCTTGACCTGTCATTAGCAGGTGTTTGAGCCAGAGGCTTATCAAGCAAAATATCTGTTCGCTGGTCCCACCACCCTGCTTTCTCTAGCAAAATCAGGAAGATCAGAGCGTGTCTTCAGTATTTCTAGTGCAAAAGCAAGCAGGGGAACACACTTCATCTTTGAGAAGTTTAAGTCAAACAGCTTCATCTAGGGTCTTCAGTAGTTCAGAATCATTAGTATAAATACAGCAACTGAGGCTTATATGTGTCCTGTTGAGTCTTTCTGCTTGACTACTACTCTTTAGTTAGAAGAAATGAAGGGTGGCAGCACTGTTGTACACTTACAATCCATATTTGTGTCAGATCCAGCCTGGCCACCTGTATTATCCAACCGTAAAGCTGAACTCCTCCGTCGCTTCCAGCTGATGCTAGAAGAGTCACTGAAGATTCAGGTAGTGGTTCAGGGTTCCTGGGACTGCTCTAGCAGATCTTCTTCAGAGAGAAGATTCTTCTGAATCTTCTGAAATGCTCCTAACTGCACATTTCTACTGAAGAAACCAGCTGCTTTGTTTCTTACTTTCATCTTTCTTTTGTGCTTTACCTTCTACAATCCAGGACCTGAATTAGACTTTAATCCCACCTCATATTTTTGTGGATTGTTTGTAATACAAAACAGGAAATCTTAGTATATGATTGGAAGTCTTAAATACTAGTGAGGAGAAAAGAAGAACTTAGTCATTACCTGATTTATGAGGAAAAATAATTTGTTTTAGCAACACATCAATGTTAATTTAGCTTAACTAGAAATCGAGATGGAAAAATTGCATGCATGCTTATAAATGTAATTATTAAATTACTATAGATTACCAAAGTCCTGAAGATTTTGTTATTTATGTTTTGAGTTGGTGTTCCTTATTTGTCAGGGAAACCAAGAGCTTGGTGTGTTTCACCTCTGAGGATGGTAATAGCTTAAAATTCAAACTTTTGTATTTAGCTGCTGCTTTCTAAATCCATTTGTTTGAAAGTTCTTTCTGAAGAAAATGGATAGAAATGAGTAAGTTGGTCTCATTTTTCTGTCGTCTTGGGGTGTGGCTGGCAATACATGACACAGTGACATGACTTATTTTGAAAATTTGAGAAAATTTGGATATTTCCAGATCTATGGTTTTCTTCTTCCGGACGACTGTTTAGTTTTAACTTATTCTCCTGAATGAATAATAGGCTTAAACAAGCAATTTGCCAACCAATTCATTAATCCCACTGACAGTTTAAAATAATATTAAGATAATGTTTAATGTTTATGCATTACAGTTTAATACCAAAAATTCAGGATAAGCCTAGTAATAGCAAAATTATGCATATATTGTTTCTGTATATATTTTATCTCCAAAATGCATTTGAGAAGAACCCATTTATCTCAGTGTAGTGAGGCAATGTCTAGAAAATTTACTACTAGTGATATACCATAGAAGTTTATTTCAACCAGTCATCTGGATGTTGGAAGCTTATTTAATCTCTCTCTTCTTTTCTTTCTGAAGCTGTTAATGAAATAATTTAACATATCTAAGACAAACGCAAGTTACGGAACAGATTTGGTTATACAGCAATGAATTAATCATCTCTCTCCTTGTTAATAACACCAAGGAAATGTTAGTTGAAATGAGCTACCACTGAAGCTTGTAGCTCACATGCATGGGAATTATCATGCAAAGAACCATTGCTCTAAGTCACTGTTCTGAGATTAAAAAGCTTTCTTGGACCAGAATGAAAGGGAATATGCTGACAAATGAGACAGACAAATGAGGCAAACAAAGGAGATAATTGCAAGATGGAGATTTCAGTTTTTGTTGTGTGTGGAAGTACTGGTTTGTGGAAATAGTTTGGAAAACGTGCTGTAACAACAACTTGCTCATCAGGTGCTTGTTGGCAAGAGTTTTAATCACAGCAGATATTTTTAGAAGAGGTATGAATGAGAGTTGAATTTCATAACACTGTTGTTATGCAGAGGTGGTGCTGTGGATTTCCTGTTGCTTCTAGTAGTAGAAAACCACAGGTACAGTATCTGGAGACAGGTTTTGACTGTAGGTGGTGATTATCTGCTTGCTTTCTCCTCACTACTCTGAATGAGTCGTGCAGGGCTGGCAGTGGACCCAGCCAAGGGCAGTATCATCCTTGTTTTGGGTACTCTTTTTCTCCCTCCCTGTTAGCCCAGCAACACCTTTTGTGTTCCTCATGCAACACCATGCATTGAACTTGTAACACCACTGGTACCTCTGCACTGCAGCAAGGCAAGCCTGGTAGCCCTTTCTGCTGGAGGATTTCCTAATCCCAGTTCTAAAACCAGCTAAAGATGACATTTGTGTTAGTATTGATTCTAAACAGATGTTGAGAACCACAGAGCTGCAGTTCTAGTGTGGCTACATGTTCCGGATGGGCTTGGGATTTGGCAGTAATCACGCCAGAACGAGGTGACTATATCGAACATTTATTCAGGTGAAAGCACATAAAAGCAGCAAAGTATGGATAACTACTCAGGAGGTAATATCTGCTGGCGGGATACTGGACCCGAACATCCCCTCGAGCTGGCAGATCAGAGGGAGAGAGTTGCTGACCGGCTCCAGCAGAGACAGCGTAGGCCTCACAGTTAGGTGTTTCTCCTTCCCCCATCTCTCTCCTCACCGTCCTCTCTATGCCCGATGCATCCTGGCACGCAGGGTCAGTACAACCCAGCAAGCAGGCCAGGGGCGGACGGACTCCACCTTCAGCTGTGCAACTCTTCCCACTCAGTGCACAGGCACGCATGCCAGTCGGGGGTCCCAGCCCCCAATTCAAGGGTCCTGCCTTCCTCCTCTTCTTCCTCATTTCCGGGTGTTTGACCGCCAAAGATAGTTTGGAGGACATCTGCAGTTAAGCTGGCTACCTGCCCGGTCAAGCGGCTGGATTCAACAGGTTTTTGGAGGGGGCTGCTTGTGAACCGGGCTGAGCAACTGCATCCATGCTCCTTATCACTCAGCTTAGGTCTGGTCTCAAGGTCTGGCCTCTGCCCTCACAGGAGATTTTTTATGACTCTACAGATCATAGAAATTTCCATCTCTGATACTCCACTTTTCATGTATTTTCTGTAGTTTCTTCAGCTGTGAGGCAAGTCTGTGAGGCATTTGTCTAATGATGGGATTTCTTGACATCAGTGAGTGACCTGACAGATGTGGTCTTCCTAATTCTCTATTGGATTGAGAGTTAACTGGGCTCTTCTGCTCTGTGCTCCAGAGTTCTGTGCTGTGGCAATTTGTATAGCAATGGGATTAGCTGTCGCCATCTGGCACCACGTGCTCTTGGAAGGACATGCAACCCTGAGTAAAGACATGTGAGTGAATAGCAGGTGGTGCCTGTTCAAAGTTTCTGGCACAGAACAACTACTTTGCACAAACTCTGTGCAAACTTTTATTTCTGCACTGATAAATACTTCTTTAACTTTTATTGTTCGTGAAGAGGAAACAGTGTCTGAATAAACATATAATTATTCAGGTTAGAGGGAACCTTAGGAGGCCATCTAGGCCAGGCTACTGCTTGAAGCAAGGTCTCATTCACTCTGGATGTATTTATTAACTTTCTAACTTAAGGGCACTCCTTCCTTCACTACCATCTTTCTTCTACTTTCAAATCAGGCTTTACCTCCATACAAGCATGTATTTGACAGTGCTATTCCCAAAAGATTCGATGAAGGTAAAGGATTGAAGAGGATGAACAGTGGTGACTGAATTCTTCATGCAGAAGCTTGTTGCAGAAAATCAAATCTTCAACCTGAGGGCTACTTGCCTGATTGTTTGAATCTATTTTTATGAATGCTTGCATGTTTTGAAGAGGATGGCAAGTTTAAGTATTTAAATTCTTCGACTTCCAAAATAGATGATACTAGAATGTAAATGTTGAATATTGTTTGCTTTGTTCTTGTTTAAAATTTGTTTGAAAAAATCTGCTTCATGTTCTTGGGATCAGAATCAAAACTCGGTACATAGTCCTTAAGCTCATGTTTCTTTTCGGTGGTGAAGGAAAATGTCATTCTTGTATTTGGGCTGCAACGGAAAACTGACTGCTAGCAACAAGTTGAAGGTTAATGTGCCATGTATTTCAAAATGTCTGGATTTTGTTTTAATCATCATTCATACTGCTTTTCGTCATCTGCAACATAACACTCAACTCTTTGAAGTAACTGGCTAACTTTGTGGTTGGAAAGTTTTGGTGTATGACTGTAGTATAATGGATATAAATGCATTTTATGTAGATTTGCATAGAGTTTAAATTATTTTGGAAATTTGGGGGAAAACAGCATCTGCAGTGGGATAGAAATCAGTGTGGCCTACTTGCCTGGATATTCATCTAGGGCTTACCAAAAGTTCTACAGCTTTTTTTTCTGCTGTGGTAACGTAACTAGGTTAATAGCAAGTGTGAACTTCAGCTGACTGGTATGTGTATGAAGTAGTAGCTACTGGAATATTTACAAGGCAAATATATACTTCTATGGAGATAAAATGCATGCTGCTTTTTACAGCTTGTGTTTATATTACCTAAGAGTGACCAGATAATAGTGACTACTTACCTAAAAATCAGCTTCTCTCTTACAGCTTGCCTTGAAGGGATCTAACTATGCTGGTCTCCTGGAGCGACATCGCGTTCACACCAGAAACGTGGAACATGTTGTAGACAGCTTACGGTAAGGCTGGAGGTGTCTGAGTATTTCAAGCACAGCACAGATAGCAATGGATTGTGTTAAGCAATGAAACAAGCTCTGTGTGACCAATGCTAATGAAATAGGAATACTGAAAGCAGGGTGATGTAGATGGACAGTAATTCTTGAAGCCATCTTAATTTGTAATAGCTCTGTGCACTTAACTAACACACCTTGAAAACAAATGAAAAAGATGTAAAGGACTTGTGTAAGAATCAAATGCTCGTAAACTAAATACCACTGTAATTAGTCCTTAATTACATGTCAGTTTTTCAGAAGGATGTGACAAGGAACAATATAGGACACATTCAGGCTTTTTCCTGCACTTTATAGGAACGAGAGGATAGAAGTCCGTCTTGTTAAACGTCGTGAATATAATGAAGAGACAGTTCGGTGGGCAGATGCTATCATATCAGCAGGAGGTATGACTTTTTGGTGGGGAAGTATTTATTTCGGTGTACTTTCATAGAAAAACTATCAAAGTTTGCAGTATGTGAAGCATCTGGAAGTATGCTCATTTTGGAAATAAATTGCTGATGTATTTGTCAAAAAACAGGAAAAAATGCAATGACTATAACCATCCTCTCCTTCTCTAGTATTTATAGCATTAAGTGATTGCTAAGGCTTGTTCAGCTTGGAAAAACTTAGTATTGTGTCAGACAACTTAAGTCAACTGTAATTTTTATCTAGAAAGGACTAAAGATTTTTTGGCATATGAATGCATAAACTCTGTAGCCCTAAACTCTGCTCTCTGCTTGTGTGTGAGATAAAACTACCACTTGATTTTTTCCTTCCCCTTCACAGTTTTTTTTTCTGTTTTTTTTTCTTTTTTTTTTTTTTCTCTTTCACGCTTACTACAGTGACTGGAGTATCTAGTTAGGTGGTACAGATAGAAGTAGACAACTTCTGAACAGACTTTGTAGCTGATCAGAGCATTTTTAAATGGCCAGTGGGGAAATTAACCAGATTTTTTCTTCATGACATTAAGTGGCAGATATTTATTCAGCTTTATGTTTCACTGTTCAGTTTTGTGTTTTGCTGCAAGTACTGAAATGTGTTCCTGGGACATGATTCATGTTCAGAAAAGCAATGAACTGCAGTTCCATTCTACCTTGCCCTTGGTCCCTGGCGTCGGCCTTGCTCTTGGCTGGTGTTTATGACGCTTGGAAATGGAGTCGGCCTTGGTCTTGGCTACTGCTTGTGACCCTTGGAAATTGTAGCAAGGGATGTATGTTCATACCTGAAGGACCCTAATACACTCGTGTAGATTCAGCAGGCTCTTCAAAGTTGGAAATTGAAGGGCAACGTTTCTCTGCCAACTTGGCTATAGCAACATCTGGCATAATTATGAAACCAGCAACTAGGAGATGGTAATGTTTTAAAGAACACCCTTTAAGTTTTTCAGAACCCATATCTTGGTGTAAAGAGTGTTTCAGATTATGGTTGCTCTTCTGTTTAAGGGACAGGAAACAGACTGCTACATATCTGAGGAAATTAGGAAAACTTAGATTTCTATTTAAACAATTCTTTTCTAAGACTATTTTTGCTCAGTTTTGTGTATTTGGAACCAAGTAAGACCTTTAAATTATACTTGATTGGAAAAAAATGAAACCGAACTATAATTACTTCCTTCACGGAAGGATCTGATATTGTGTCCTGTCTCCTGGGGAGCCAGGATAGTATTTACCTACTCCTGATAGTATTTACCAAACATTTTCTATTAAAAAGAATCTCTTACCTGCTCTGAAATTTGCTTCTGCAGAATTCATTTGTGTATATATAGCTGTTGGAGGAGTAGTATTTTTTAAAATCATTTTATCGGCTTTAATTTGGTTGTCACTATCCAGTTTTAAATAGTCTCAGTAATTTTCCTGTTCTATTTTATTTTTGTGCAACTTACCTGTGTGTCAACAAAAAGTTTGTAATAATAATGCTTCAATTAATGAGTGATTTTGTTGGGAATGCTAAAATGGTAAGTGAAACTAGCTCTTTATTTTTTGTGCCTTTTTTCTTGTAGGTGATGGTACCATGTTGCTGGCAGCCAGTAAGGTCTTCGATAAATTTAAACCAGTTATTGGAGTAAATACTGATCCTGAAAGGTAAGATATACAATTCTTTAAGATATTTGGGAAAACCGTATTTCATATCAGGTACCAGGTATAGTTGCTTTTTTTCATGATACTCAATATATGAAGAAAAGACCTTGAATAGGAAGGTTTGGTAATGTTAGATGAAACTGCTGTCTAAACTGAGAAGTCCTCTTAACTGAAGTGCCTTTTCTCATCTTCACAAACAACCTTTTTCCATACAAAATCCAGTACCAGTAAGCCAGTTCCCATTGACAGCATGGGAATTTATGCAAGCTCCAGAACACCCAACAAGTAACACCCTTTTTGAAAGGAGGTTGACTGTATGATTATCTAAGTAGCAGAAGGTGTAACTTTAAGGGAGCAGTAGTGAAACTGCTGGCCAGTGAAGGATGGCAACTGAAAACTCCAAATGCACCAAAGCTCTGTCTGTGAATTACAGAAGTAAAATAATTTATTATTATTATTATTATTACAAAAATGAACACAATGAATTATCCTCTTTCATCAGAAAGGATGTTAAAAAGTATTGGATAAGCAATAACTTTCTGAACTGCCACAGCTGTGTTCACATGCAAGTCTAATGGCACTCAGAGCCAGTCAACTTGTATTACTAACCAAAAGCTGCAGCGTAGAGATAGTAGTATAGAATAGTCTGTGGAAAATGCAGAACTCTTATTATTTTTAAATTGAAGGTTGCCTAGATACTCAAAAATTAATTTGTTTATTAAGAAGGTAAATCCTATTTGAAATGTGATAGGATCTCAACAAATGTGTGGATTTGTGCATGTGTGTGGTTTGTTTGTTTTTTCTTTTTCTTGACCCTGGTTCCTGCATGTAAATCATATACTTAGAGAACACTGTCTCCTCAGCCAGTCAATGGCATTTAGTCGTCCTCTTACAACTCAGCATCAGTTGCATTCACCTAGCAATTAGACTGATTTGAGCAGGTGGGTACAATGTATTAGCACTGCCTGCTTGGCATATCCTTCAAATGGATGGCAAGTAAAAACTCCAGATGCACCAAAGCTCTGTCTGTTGTGACTTCCAGATCTGTGTTCCTGCTTCTGATGTTCCCTATTAATGTAATCTTAGCTGATGAGAAAGTGATGACCAAAAGGATTTAGTTCTTTCCAGCCCCTACTCCTCTTCCAAAACTTTTCAAATGCTATAAATAGACACTCTATCAGTATCAGGCCTGAATAGCAGAATTTAAATAACAAAACAAATATATATTTATATATATAAATATATAATATATATACATTTTGTTAAATAACAAAACAAAGGGATCAATATGTGGTTTTCTGGCTTGTACATGAGATTCCTTTAACCTTAGGGGTGTCCCTTACCTGTCTCTTATCACCAACTTATCTATAAATGGAGAAAATAATCTTTCTAACCTTGAAGCTTTATTAAGCTAAAGCCCCTTTTATAGAACTATAGTGACCAGACTATATTAATACAAACATAATTTCTACAGTATCACTAGCGTCCCCTAGTTTCTAGGGGAAATGTGGAAGAAAGCTTATTGTGCCTTCCCCACACTTTCCAGGGGCCTGAAGAATCTGTGCTATTACTGATGTGTTACATATATAGAAAGAATACAGTATCATAAAGGTCAGAAGTCTAGCTTTGCTAACTAAAAGAATTTTTGTTTATTTTTTTAAAGGATGAAATTTCAGAAATTATACTGTCATTTTCATTGTCTTTTCCTATTTTGCTTTCAGGTCAGAGGGCCACTTATGCTTGCCCGTGAGATATACACACTCTTTTCCTGAAGCGCTTCAGAAACTTAATCGTGGTGAGTTCAGGTAGGATTCATTGCTATTTTTTTTCTTTTTCTTTAAATGTTATCACAGAATTAATGTGAAATTTTTAAGGATGTTAAGTAAAATCTTAATGCCTCAAACTGTGAATTCTGTAGATGTTTACCATATTGAAGAATGGATTTGTGTTTAAGAGTAGCATTGGAATACAAAGTATGAAACTGTCTGCCAGTTCCAGCAGACCTTCAGCAGTTGGCTTATTTTTTTGAACTACCAAATTTGTAATTTGATTGAAGTGTACTATTATATGTGACATAGTAGAGGAGGCATCTAGAAATAGATTAATACAAGACTTTAAATAACTGAGTGGTTCAATCTGTCTTACTAAATGAAAATATGCTTTTAACTCTATCCTGAGGCTTGGAAAACAGAAGCTTTAAACTGTCCATCATACTGAGTGTTTTAATTAAATCTGGTACTGTTAAAACAGGTAACTTCCTGATACTGTAACTGATCTTAATGTTTTGTTGGAGGCCATGTTAACGTTTTTCATTGCTGCCACTCCTGTTGTTTGTTATATATCTGAAGCCTTATGAGCACTAAGCAGGGACCACTTTTCTAGTTATTATTCTGGAATAAGCTTGAGTGAAAACTTAACCCTCAGCAAGGACCTGTTCAGCATAAGGGCTGTTCTCTTATTTCTGGAGTCCCGGAGCAGCATTTACATCACATCCTTTCATTATGTGATTCAAAGCATAGTTAATGTGTGTTGCTTGTGGATCTCAATGTTGTTATGCTTTTCTGCTCACCCTTGCAAGGACTTCAGCATGAAGCCTTTATGGGTCTGGCTTTGGAAGCAACTATCGTAGGAAAAGACTGACTCTATCTTTGGTATTTTTCAGATGAGAGACCTGGGTGGTGTCACCAAAAGAACACAAATAATTCCCTGTCTGTGCTTCCCTACAGTGTATCAATTTTCATTCCAAGTTTAAGTTGAGGAGAAACTTTGAAACCACTGGTGAAAACTGAGCTCTGTTATTTTGGTGCTTCCCCTTCATGTGACTTCCTTTTTTTTGTTTTCCAGTGTGAAATATTTTGTACCGGTTTGGGTTACTGACCTGTTTGATCTAAACAGAACAAGTTCAGTTACAATCAAAATGTAAACCATGGTTGAACATCAGTCTTACTAGTTATAAACAGTCACCCTTCACCATTCTGAAAACCTCAAAATCGTTAGTCACAAGTAAAGAAGAAATCTGCTACCAGTTTTGGAGAAATTGGAAAAAAGCTCCTTAATTGACTCATTGGCAGGATTATCTGCATTTTGTTCAGGCACAGAGAAAGCAAAACTGAGGGATGAGTTTGGCAGGCGATAGTATGGGCTGGGAGAGGAACCCTGAGACATGTACAGGACTTGGAAGTCAGGGTGTGAAAGCTCACCTGAAGCTATTATTTCAGTATTGAGCTAGAGAGTTGATGAGAAATCCACGATGCTTGAGTTATACCAGTAATACTTT
>VWPW01007390.1:35110-87361 GCA_013389825.1 Crypturellus undulatus | reverse complement strand
ACTGCATTCCCACTTATTCTTAAACATGCCAATGGAAAGATTAAGGGGACAAAGCCCTAAAAAGCATCATCTCCTCAGATAGGGAGAAGGGAAGAAACTGATAATAAAGTTTTAAGCTTTAAGAGGTGGAAAAGGAATCTCGGAACACAGCGCTGATGGGAAAAAACAAGCTCATCGCCCCTCGGCAAAGGTAGGTTGGAAGATCCCGTAGTGGCATTTCTGCATTCCAGGATACTTGGTAGTCTCTTCCCAGGAAACTCCACTGTACATCAGAATCAGCAGATACAAAACAGCAACACCAAATTTACCAAATTTACACACAAATATTCTTTTTTTTTTTTTCAATGCAACAAAACAGCTAAAATTCACAAAAACTCAGAGAGATCACGGCGTGCGCCAGAACCATTGCAGGCCTCGTAGCTGTTCACCGAGAGACAGCAGGAATACTCAAATGCCGAGTCCCTTCGTTTTGGTGCAACACACTGAAAAATGGAGTGAGTTTCTGAAGCCCTCACATGGAAAAGCCGGCATACTAAAAACGTCCATAAACACATCCCATGTGTATTAGACATTATCCACCTCTAAACACCAAAGATCCATATTTCTGACTAAGAATTATCTTTTCCACATTTGCTGAGATTTTAGTCTGCCGGGAGTCAGGTTTACCAGCTCTCCAGCCTTTCAGCAAAAATTTAATTAAAAAGCCTGTATTCCTAACATTAAGAACTAGGATAAATATAGAAATCTTAAGACTGTTTAAGTCATAAAACCCCCTTTATATCATAAAGAGGGGGAGCAGAGAGAGCAAAAAGGTCACAAGTATCCACCCACATCTTTGTACCTTACCTACAAATTTTCCATTTAAAAATACTGCAGGACACTTACCCTTGAATAGGAAAATTGAATACAAACAAGACCATCTATCTTACAGTTTACGCTTCCCAAAAATATAATACTGCAAGCTTGCAGTGTGCTTCCTATTTTTCCAATGTTCCATTGAGCCCACCATCTAATGTACATGCTGAAAGAAAATTAGCTGACTACTTCAAAAGAAACACATTATTATAGATGGGCTGGTTTATAAAAGACAGGATAATCAGTGCCCTGTACTGACAGTAGCATGGCTCTCTTGGTATTGTATGGAGTATGGTTATATACAACCCAAATCATAGCCACTTCCACTATTAACTTTAGAAAAAAAAAGTTGCTACTCGAGATACACAGTTAGGTTACAAGCTCAGAAAACCCTCACATTTCAAGACAGTGTCGTGTCTACTCTTCCCCTTCTGGCAAGCAGCATGTTAATGGCAGACCTGAGTATGGAAATCGCTTCACACCCTTACGTACTTTGAGAAGATATAGCTCAGGTGACAGAAAATATTCTGAAACAACACAGAATTGGCAATCTCAATATATTTACAGGCAAAGAAGCATATCGCACCCTAATTTAACTTATTGCTTCTTGTGGACAAGCGTGGTGTTCCTCAGCTGCAACATAGGACTCGTTTGGTGTTTTTTCCCCCTTTTGGAGAACAGGGATTCAGGATCACCGTGAGGATGATTTTAAAAGGAAGGTGTTGCCCACAACTAGAGCTAAGTGTACAGGGAGTTCATCTGCAATAGAGCAACAGAGCTGGTGATGGAGAGCTCAATGCACGTGGATCTCCACAGGACTTTTAATGCCTAAGCACCAGCCTGACACATCCAGGGTCGCCGTAGGCTTGGTCCATATTACAGGCTGAGATACCAGCCAACCTGCCATGGGCTCTAACAGTGGATTAATGTGTGCCAAGAACGCTAACCTGGGCTCTAAGGCTGCCGTCGGATCACACAGTCCAGGGGACGGCTGCTCAACCGGGCCAGCTCTTGCCTACAGGAGCGTAGGAGAGAGCAACTGCTGGTGGCACCTTCTCCCAAGTCATCTACTTGCATGTGACTGCAGAAAAATCGAGGTTTAAAAAAAATAAAAATAAAACAAAGATAAATCCAGCAAATGTACTAAAATATGGACTACTGAAACTGAGTTTAAGTTGTAAACAGGTTTTTATGTTCATAAATATTTATCTACTTAGCCCCCAGCCAAAGACTATCTACGACCTTGGAACATGGGAGACCGCAGCGCTAACCTACCTCCTTTACATACTACAGATCGGTTCCTGTAGGCGTGAAGCCAACAGTAAACATTAAATCAATGCAAACGCTTTACTTCCAGAAGATAGAAAGAATTCAAAACATTGGAAAAGTGGCCCTTCAGGCAACATCACTATTAAAATACTAGAGGTGCTGTAATATTTCCCCCCTTAATGATAATACAAGGCAACACAATGATACTCTGCTAAAAAATAAAACAGGAACCTGTGGAAGAAAATACTGTACCTTTGATATGACTAGAGATTTGAAAGCACAACAAAATGTTTCTGCTCCCACTGAAAAAGGGAACCCAGTAGGGCCCCACAGTTATAGGTTCAGCTGAAACCAGTTATGCAAGCCCAAAAATGCAGAAACTGCACCATTGATGTTGACTGTTATCTAGATTGGACTCCTTCACATTTGCAGCACAACAAAGGCATTTCACAAAACAACATTCAGGGAAAAATGTTATCCACGCAAGGATCACTCTGCAGGCAAGACAGGAGTCTAGTAACATGCAATGCACTTGTTTTCCTGGATAACAGCAATTGCTACAGTTCTTTGCCCTTTTTGATATGAATCACAGTAGCAACAGAGAGAAAGATGTGCTTAAACAAAAAAGGAAAGCAGAATTATGTATGCACAACTGTTGTGCAATTTATTTTAATTGCTGAAACCACTAAAACTTCTGTCACTAATAAATATTCATAGACTCTTCCCTGTACTGTAAAATTTAGAAACTATGAATTAATTCTGGATACAAAAAGTATGTTTCTAAGCCCTGATATTTGTTCCAGTTTTTTGTCCTGTTCTTTTACCCCTTTTTGGACTCCAGTACTTTATGGGAACTACTACTTTTCCACAGTGTCACTTGGTGTACTCCTTCAGACATCCTACTTTTCATGGAGCCCTGGTTATATCAATATAACATAGTAAAATAATAATAAATTAAACAAATGCAGGTGCCTTTAAAAAAAAAAACAGCAACAAAAACAAGCCACACTGACAAATGCCAGTCTTCACATGAAGAGATCAATGATTAAGATGCAGACTACTACAGATCCTGCCATGAAAAACACTAAAACAACAAAAAACACTTGCGCGTGTTTTAAAAATTAAACCCAAATCCCACCTCAATGTTACCTCACCTATGCCTACAAAAAACACTTGCTGTGCCCACATTTGCAGTTATTCATTTACACCTCAGGAGGCAGCCTGGAGATGAGAGTAGTACAATAAAATAATTACCTGAAACAGTTTTTTAAAAAAATACCCGTTAAACAAATTACCTTAACTGGCAGCACTTAAAATTGGTAATTCTTTTTTTTCCTATTAAAAAAAAAAATTGCATAGCTGTAAGATTTTGCTTTGCTGCATTTCTTTTTATCGGTTTGACTCACAAGCAGTAAAAGAGAAGTTTTAGTTACTTAAATAGCAATACAACGTACAGATTTCAACAATCCCTACAGCTAGATCAATATAAATTAGTTACCTGTCTTGCTTTTTACTCTTTGGACTGCATTGTGACAAAGGTTCAGTTACAAAACTTGGAAATATAGTATTCCTACGCAGAGAAGTTTATGGTTGCTGTTCTCAAAAAAAGTGAAGAACATACAAGAGGGTGTGATTTCAGTAAATAAGGTCACACTGTTAGGTTATGTTATATTCAGTTCGCCATTTACTCTTCTTGAGCCAGTAAGAAGGTGAAAACATTCCCTCTCAAACCGGGGCCGTCGTCCTGCGCGGGTCTCAGACTGCGCGTCGCGAACGTCTTTGCTGCCCCTCGCCGCACTGGGAAACGTGTCCAATAATCTGCTTCTTCACCGAGCCAGAAGTTAGGCTGAAACGAGGAACTTTGGCCTTCCGGTACAAAATAGCATCAGCAATGTCTGTGGGGAGTAGATTGTTACAGAATGTGCAGCATTTTCAAAATCCCTGTGTGTCCTTTGCATGAGTGTTTGGTATCTGAGCCCTACTGGCAAGGAGCTGGGCTCTGCAACGCTTATTCCGTGTCCCTGTCCGCAGTTGCCTTTTGCAGCCACAATGAACCGTGAGTGTCAAGCCAGGCGCGCTGTGTTCAGCGAGGGAACCTCCATCTCCTCCATCGCCCCATCAGTGGAAGCAGCTGTTGGAAGAGCAGCAGACAAAGTGCCATCATTTCAGCTATTTCAGTGCATAACGCAGAGAAACGGCACAACGATGAACATCGTGTTTTCCTTCCCCCTTTCCCTAAGCCCTCAATTATCACCGTCTCTGCTGCGATAAAAAGGCAAATTGGATTTAACATGAGGTTAGACACCCAGGAGTATTTACCGAGACAAACGTGTTTATAAACAGCATATGGGCTTCTTCCACAAATCAGCAGCTGCATACATAAAGGAAGACATTTATTTATTTGTTTGTTTGTTTATTTAGGCTAACACCACTCTGAGATTAAAACAGTCCTCTTGGAGCAGGGTATTTTCCTCTAGGCTTTGACTGCTGCTCCTGCAACAGGCATATCTGGTATCACTGCAATGGGACCCACAGACTCACGAAGCAAAATCAAATTAACAAACAAATGCTAACAACGGAGCTTTCTTTTTTCTGAAACTCAATCCACAAAAAACACAAACTCCACCTAATAGCAAGGAATTTAGATATCTCGATTGCTATAAGAATTATTATGACTGCTGGTGTGTTTTGCAATGTTTGGGGCCAATAGTTTAATGCTAGATAAAGATTTAAAACTCGGCAACTAGCAAAATAAACCTATCCTTTAAACCTTTGACACTGATTGCAGATCTGAAATCATTAACAAAAAATATAAGATGGAAAAATGTGACACCATGGAATGGGATGGATAGGTTCACGTTAGCATTTTTCTTTTCATTTTGGAATGCATTAACATGCAAGTGGTTTTGAAAATACATAGTGTAAACTTCTCATAAGATTCCAAATTGT
The DNA here is from genome assembly GCA_013389825.1 of Crypturellus undulatus. Classification (NCBI taxonomy): domain Eukaryota; kingdom Metazoa; phylum Chordata; class Aves; order Tinamiformes; family Tinamidae; genus Crypturellus; species Crypturellus undulatus. Next base: position 82,288 of record VWPW01007390.1, on the reverse strand, counting down.
CGGCAATAAATGCCAGTATTTAAATTACAATCCAAAGGTATGTGATTATATTAATTTTGCTTCATTCCATTTGAAAAAATAATCTTTAAAAGTCAATCCTACAGCTTTATTGCACTGAATTGCTGCTTTCCACTACTTAACCTGGAATATATCATTTCAGACCATGTTATATACAGATGCAAAAGCCTTGTTTGTATTCAATACACCTCAGCATTTATTCATTAATATTGCAATTATGACACAGAGTAGTAGACTCACTTTTTTTTTTTTTTTAAAAAAAAGGTTATTTCAGATAGTCAAAATATTTATTCTAGAAATGGACTTGCCTAAAAACATTACCTAAAAACATGAATCTTCTCTTAATCCGACGGATGCTCAGGGCAAGATCTATTTACTTCAAACCATTCATCTATGCAGCTGTTGGACAAAAGACAAAAATGAAAAGAATGTCTGGATGAATCTCTTGGTAAAATTTAGCAATAAGATAAGCATATTAATGGATTCAGAATTATTTAAATACACAGGATTTTCTGCTATACAAAAGAAATATACACATAGACACACACATACTACATCTCTTTAAATATTCACATACAAGCAGAAAAGAATAAATTTCAGTATTTATAAAAATTTGGTGACTCTCAGCACAGGAGTATATGGGTATTAAATACTATTGAACAACTAAATATCTTTGGCGGTAATATTTCTTTTAAGCAACCATTTTGCAAATTCCTATCCATATTTTACACAGATTTTACTTGACTGCTGACACCATTATCTCACATCTTTTAACTACAGGAAGTAGAACATTAAACACAAGTGAAAACAAATATGAATCAAGTTTAAGAAGTGAGCAGATTTTTTCCCCAGTCTATCAATATTTGGGAAAACTTAGTTTATTTATTTTTTAAATATAAGAAGTGATTAAGTTTTAGTGCTTCTTTAAGACGCCTCAGAAGTGATGCGCAATAAATAAAACCTTCCAGAATTGCATGCGCAGTGTGAGGAATACTTGCCCTTTATGATATATGCAGAGGCAAGGCAGCCGTGCTATAGTATCTCCTTGCTGCAGCTCTTCCAGGCATATTGCACACTCCCCAGCATCTTTACTCAGCACGTCCTCTGCAGAAAGAGAACAAAGTCGGATAGTTAGAAAGCAGATCCCTAAAAGTCCAGAGTTCTTTATGCAGAACCTCACGGATGATGCAGAAGATGCCTCTTGTCCTGTGGAAAGTCTTGTCATGGGCGGCTCAGTCACGCTTGTGCTGGCTGATTCTCCCTCTCTGGAGATCTTCAAGGCCCTTATTTCATACCTTCATTCTTCCACATTGCATCCACCTTGTCCTCAATGGAACTAGCTGATAGTTAGTAATAGGAAAGGGTATTTTCCATCAGGAAAGTGAGCAATGTTGTATGACTCCAACAATCTTGAGTCCAGAATCAATAAATTCGCCAAGACCCTGAATGCTTTACAACATTTCCAAGTCCCATAAAAAATGAGGGGAAAAAAAAATGTTACTGGGAATGCACAGAGCAGCTTTCAAAGAGAAGATTCTGTGAAAATACATTATTTAAAATAAAACCCTTCTCTCCAGGATGCTTCTCCTAGCCAGAACATGGGATACAGAATGCAGCCTTAGCACAATGCAGAACAGGAGACCACTTAAGGCCAAGTTTGCTAGAAGCAGGTTAAAAGTCTCAGTTAAAAGCAACCTCACACTGTGCACAGAGCATGACCGGTGAAGGACTTTGTCATAACCAAGGCAGCAACCTCTGGCACATCCGAAAGATGCACATTTAGGAAAGCATTCAGATTTTGTACAGTCTCCAAGGGAAAAGCCTACATACAGTGTGAGTGACCATCAGCAATGAACAATTTGTCCCCAGTAGTCATCACCATAACATTTAAAACATGTGGCAAGGGACAAGGATACAAGTAAAAAGCGAACCAGTGCAGGAAAAAAAAATGAAATTAAGATGAAATTAAGTCCATTTTGTTTTCTCTATGATTCCTTCCAAGAGACTGCTTGTTCCAGTTGTTACTACATTAATTGGTTATATTAAAAATACTGTACAATGCCATGTGCATGGCATCTTCATGAGGATATGTAAATAACATCCACCAAAGATGAACTGATCTAAGGTAAAACATCCAAAAAAAAATAAGGAACAATATAACACAGTGAAGAAAATATATATTTTTAAATTTTACACATGATAATATTATTTGTAGGGAGCTTATTAAGAAATTGTTCCTGCTGTTCTATCAAAACTTGGAAGTTTCCATAGATATTACTAGCACCAACATGAAAGAGCAAGTTTAAACAATAGGAAAGATCTTAAGAACTCTCACATCTGTCATTGAACCTTTCAGACACCAAGAACTTGCCCAGAAGAGGGTGCTAAGGATAAATGCTTCCTTGACCACTGTTGTATAAAAAGATATTAAAATATCTGACACTAGGAGGCAAAGACTTTACAGAATGTAATGGCGTGTTACAGAGAGATTAAACTTTTCCCGAGGCTCTCCAGACCCTGCTCTCCCAGACGCCCTCTTCGCACAAGTGCTCTAACTCCACCACCAGTCCTACGAACAGATCTATTCCCTTCCCGCAGCCAAGTCACAGGAAGAAGTGCCACTAAGAACTCCAGCACGTTTCATATACACGGAGCACACTTCATAGAAGTTATTTTTCCACTGAATTACTTTGCCAGAGGAGCGATTGATACCCCAATCCAAATGACACTTAAGATACAATGGATACAATAAACACAATGCAAAAAAATGCAATGTATGCAACTCTCCGATTTTCAACACTCTCCAAGCATTCAGGCAAGCTTTGAAGATAAATATTTCAAAGTCGTCCAATAAAAATAAAATTCATAAATGGAAACATTCCTGAGAGCTGCTTTCACATCATTCTTCATTGTACACGTCTGGCTTATCGTGCGCTCCACAGACTGCGCAGCGCTTGGGTCACAGCTCCTGCTAGAGCATTATTTGCAAGATTCTGCACCTTTTGGCTAACATTAGGGTGAGATGCCAATGTAAACATTTTTAGCTCTCACCAGCTCTGGCTTAAGTGTCTGAGACTCCACTTTCTTCCAGTACTCCCCGAATGCCACTAGTCTCCCTTTGGCCAGCGCTGGCCCCAGGGAACCCCTGTGCAGCTTCCCCACGGATGTTCCTCCAGGGATGACGGGGCCTGTAAAGCATTGCAGTGCCCTTGATCTTCCTTGTCAACACGAAGTGAACACTCACTGCTTGTGTGACCTTAACACGGTCTTCGCAGGCTTTCACACTACAGAAAAGGGCAAGCAATGAAGCAATTAGTAGAAAAAGCCCAACTCCGAGAAACCCAACTCCCTGTTCTTATAATTCAGTGGACTCATGACAGCAAAATCAAATGCCGTCAATGGCCTGTGACACTTCAGGCTTGACTATATTTTGATGATTCTTGGGAGATTCTGATTGTTGATGCCGGATAATGAAAAGGAAGCAAAGAAAGCTGTTACACCTGGATCGGGTCAGAACTCCTCCTACGCGTGTTTTTCGCAGCCCTCTCCCACGCCACCACTGGCTCAGACGTGCTGGAAGGCAGGGAAAGGGCCATTTAGGAGTGACCTTCCAATATATCTGTTATGGAAAAGTGTGTAAACCATTCCAGGCTGACCTACTGCAGTCTGAACTGTTCTTTTGTTTCTCGTATTTCCCTGCGGTGAAGTGATTCAGCAACTACATATTACTAGTTTAAAAAAGAGAGGAGGGGGAAAAAAAGAACAGTTCGAGAGCTCATCAATGTTTTAATCATAACATTTATATTGGTGTATTAGCGAAGTGGAAGTGGGGATAAAGAGGAAATCGGCAGAAGCATCATCTTTTCCACTTCGCCCACACGTGCACGATATACAAAACCCGCCACCACACCCCCGCATCCATCTGCCTCGCACCAAACTGGAGGTAAACACTCCTCCAGCTTCCCAGCTACGCGAACAAGTACTCACTAGCCAAAGGCTGGTGTCAGAGACGAAACCTGGCAGAACAACACAGCGTTTCCCCCTTCTGCGTGTGCTCAGATGTCTCTTCCTCCTCTGTGTCTGGTTAGCGATGTTCAGTATTTGAACTACTAGCTCTCTGTCATTTTGCCTCCGAAAATCTTGCTTTTATGCTTAATGAAAAATAAAATTTTACTCCGCTCCTGAGGTCATAGCAAAACAGGTAGTACTGAGTTAAAAGAGAATTACCCTGACAATTTTGCACATATTATATCAATTAAAAATAAGAAAATTTTCTAGGTCTTTTGAAAAATACAAACAAAGCTAGCTACCAAAGCTAGAAACTCAGCCACGGGTAAAATTAAAGGCAATGCTCACGATGGCATATTCTGTCCTTAAAATAAGGTCTTCAAAAGCACACACAGTTTAGATGATGCAGACCGTATCGATGAAGTCATTACAGTCTGTGCTGCTGTTTTTTGTTTTTCCTTTTTTAAACACTGATAGATAATGCCCCAGGCTCAGGAAACCCCTGCGTCACAGGTCACTGAGGCTGAGATAGTCTTTGTAGAGATACCACTTCAGTGTTGCAATATTTTATTTCTCTCTAGACATTTAGTGGAAACAAACACCAGGCTAGATGGACCTTTGAGCTCACCCGTTACGACATTGTTCTTAAATATCCACATCGTTTCAAAAATTTAAAAGCTCAAATCTACGTGGAAGTTGCTGTTACAGTTCACTTGATAAACAACGCTAAAACACACTGTTCTAGTAATATGGTTGAAACTATCAGACACACTTTCTGAACAGTATTTTATCAGCACTATAATTGACCAAATACCACAGAGCAAGAGCTGTAAAAGGTCTAAAAATACCGATGGAATTTCATTAAAGAGTACGTTTCATCATGTATCTGATGCACGTTCTTTTGTTTTTATCTTTGAGCACGAACGTCTATCACGGTTAAGTGCTAGNTGTAAAAGGTCTAAAAATACCGATGGAATTTCATTAAAGAGTACGTTTCATCATGTATCTGATGCATGTTTTTTTGTTTTTATCTGAGTATGAACATCTATCACGGTGAAGTGCTAGGGGCCTGGCAGTGCCTGAACAGAGTACGTACAGCTCGAGAAGCCAGCATATTCCTGCACGTGCACAGCCTCCCTTCATCCACACTGCACAGGTTATTCTATGTTTTTACTGGTATCACTGCTCGGACTAAGCTAAAGTTTTTCTTTTTATTGTTATAAAAACAAGTAGACCAGGAAGACTTGCATTTTCCCAAGGTAAATATTTATTAACCAGCAAACACGTATTTGATTAAAGTACATGTTATTGATTTGGTTTACTACCGCTTTCTAGCTTCTCCTGCTACTTTTCTGTCTCGACATTTCTTTTCAACTATTTTCTACTCCAACCTACTCCTCTTCTTGTCTTTATTCTGTTCGTCCTTGAAATAACATTCTCTCTAGTTTCACTTTTTCTACCCCATCTTCCCAGTCATCTCATTTCATTTACTGATAAACTTTCTGTTCCAACTCAGACATTTAAGGGAGAGGAGAAATTGATGTTATTAGTCACTATCTGATACAAATAAAATCCTTGTGACACATGAACACAGGAATGAAGGGAAAAGGGGACAGGTTCTGTGTTTCTTGCATGCAGTTTAGTAACTGTCTTTGCAACTTTGTACTGGCTGCAGGTGAAAGCCTTCTCTCCTAGCACATTCTAGGCACTAGGAAAACAAGCTATTTCTTCTGAAAATCCACCCATACCTCAGTATTCTGGCTGTGACTAAGAGAACACCTTCAGTTCAGCTCTCTCCAGCTACAGATCATTCTTGGGTGACCAGGTCAACCCTCTCCTGGTGCTCAAAAGTTGAGCCAGAAAGACAAGCTGAAGGAGACCCAATTCTTTAGTGCTCAAAGGGTCCTAAATAGCAGGAGAAAACATGAAAAGATCATTCAGTTGTCACTTCAGAAGATGATTCTTTTTACTGATCAGAGCTTTTCCAGCTGTTGCTGTCTGCCAGGGGACTTGGAAAGGTAGAGTAAAAGCCCTAGCCTGGCTCCCCCCATGTGCAGAATGTTCTTCACAGCCACAAGTTAACATTTGCACTGTCCTCAATGACAAATGTTCCTTATGAAAAAAGCAGGAGGCTCCTGGCTAGAAATATGTCTTAGTGACTGAAGGCAAGCAGCTTCCTGCAGCTGCGACACAAAAGTTCAGATTTTTAAAGTCTGCTGCTTTTACTAGAACATTAACTATGTGTTGTGAATCGTAACAACCACAAGTGGTGCACATGAAAAACAAAAATGCAGCTTTCCTGGGGACCCTGAGCTCACATTTCCTCCTATATATTGCTGAGAAAATACTCCAGCTCTACTCAAACATGTGCAGCTTGTACTTCTGCATGCATTTCGAATGAGCACAGTAGCCTCAAGCACCATTATACAACTTGCAAAATTACCTAGAATTTACCAAGCTAAAACATTGCCTCACCACAATACACAAACACACAAACTTTCCTACACAAACTGACCCGCTACAACAAACGTGACACTTCCTCATCAAATCCTGACACGGTGTTTTGGGGATAGAGGGTGGTTTTCTTTTTATTTTTTTTTTGGACAGGGCATCTTGCTCTACATCCCTTGCAAGCATGGCANCACAAACTTTCCTACACAAACTGACCCGCTACAACAAACGTGACACTTCCTCATCAAATCCTGACATGGTGTTTTGGGGATAGAGGGGTGTTTTTCTTTTTTTTTTTCATTTTGACAGGGCATCTCGCTCTTCATCCCTTGCCAGCATGGCAGCCTGATGCAATTTCCTATGCAGATTCCAAACATCACCCTTGTTTTCCCCTTCCCTCTCCCCTTTTGCAGTGTTGCTCCAACGCTGCCATATCTACGTGCAAACAAACGCCCTTCTGCACAAACACTGCCCACACTCTTCAGCTCTCCCATCGCTTACAAGCCATAACACGGAGGCAGCGGACAAGTCGGCAAAAGCGAAAGCCACAGGAGAAACATCTGCAAGAGCAAATGAGGCCAATGGGCCTAACTCGCAGGGTTTGTATTGCAAACTCCTCACAGAGCAAAGGAAGTGGCCGTGGAAGTTTCAGCCTGCCTTTAAGCTAACCAAAAATGTTAAGAATCAGGCTTATTTTTTTTCGTGCAACAATTATCTTTCAGAAGGCAATTCTGAGAAATAACAAGGTCCCTCCTTTTAAGTCAGATGCTGATCAGGTGTAGGGTAATGAAAATATATATATTTTTTGCTAAATAAAGAAAAAAATGATAAAAATACTTTTTGGAGTAATGGGATGAGTGTACAATCCACAAAGCTCTCTTGATACAATTATAATTTAAATATACTAAATAATTTAGAGAGGAGATGTCTTTGTGCACTGATGGAAGCTGTTCTTTAGAAAAGAAATTTATTTCAGTGGCTGCATTCAAAATCTACCTGTACCTTAAAGATACACGTGCTCAACACAAATGGTAACTTCAGGCATGGTTTAAATTACAGCTTTTCTGGAAGCAAAGAACACTGGAACAATGCAGAAAGTAGCTGTAGAAAACTGCTTCTTTTTTGGTAAGTAAGGACAAGAACAAAGGATACTTATAGCCTTGAATGCTAAAAATACAGTGATTTGTTCCATGTGGTACAGCAGGTAGTACCTGATGTTATTCCCTATATGAAGTATTTCACTGATTGGAGTTGGAAGACTGTGAATTCAGATAGCACCAGATAGATGAAGTGTGGCTGGTAGTTAATGCGATCTTCCTCCCCTACCCAGGAACTGGCCAGGAACCTCAAATAAAAGTTCTTTTAAGAAACACAAAACTACCAACCGTCAGTAGCAGGTATGTACCTGTACAGTGTCTGTCAATGCCAGTGTGGAGAACGCTTAGGGTGGCTACTTGCACACTGAAACAAGTAAGAAAAAGACTTGGAAAATTATGATAATAGCAGCTTTTTACTTCCTGCAACTCCCTCTTGAGAGGTTTGCATTTTGTATGAGCACAAGTTCTCCATCTGGACCCAAGGACTGTTTTTGAAGAGGTTACTCCTTTTTGAAGCCACAGGGTTCAATTAAGCCATCTTGCTCACAAAGCCATATTTGCATATTTGTAAGGCTCCCAGTGATGAGCTAAGCCTTGAAAAGACCAGGCTGTCTGGGAAATAGAGCTCCTCATCTCTAAACAGCAGCATCTGTGTGATCCAACACAGTCAGGTACTATCAGGATCAGTGTAGCAATCTTCTCAATCAGTATTGATGCTTTTGGTAGCAAGTGTTGGGGTGAAATAGGTTTTAGGTTCATTTTATCAGCCAAATTGAACATGAAAAGTCTTCTGCTCCTCTCTGGAGGTTTAGTACCAGAGTGACTGTATGTTTCACAGTGATTCAAGACCGCCTCTGAACACAGAAGAAACAATTATCTGACTAACTCTGAAACATCTGCTTAAGCTATGGTTGTTTCCAGCTCTTATTTAATCAGTCCACGCGCAGTCTGTGATGCCTTTGAACCTTCAATCCTCTCAGAATAGCTGAACAGTTTTCTCCTGTTGCACTGACGTGTAAAGATAAGATCCGTCCATTACATTTCTAAGTATCTAAACTGTCGACTTTTAGCCAAATATTGGCCGAAGAAATGAACCTGTTCATAGCGGAACCACAAGTCAACAGTCTTGTCCTACAGAACATGACGCTAAGAGACTTTATCCCAGCCCTATCTATCTTACTAAGTCCCCACTCCAACTGGATGTCATAGAAGTTAATTTTCAGTTACTCTGAGAGCAAAGACATCTTGAGCAGTCTCCTTGAGATACTGTTTGTCCCCAAACTTTCCCTTCCTTCAGAAGCATTATTACTGAGACAGACTCTCAACTAATAGTAAGAAAACTTCTAAGTATTTTCTTATCAAGAAGAGACTGGATGAAAAAGTCTTGAGCACACCAGTTCCAAACTGGTGCTCCACAATAGATTCCACACGAGCAGTGGACCTCAGCACGTGCTGGGTTGAAGTTCCTCATTGCTGTGCACGGAAAGAGGATGCTGCCTGTATTAGTTTGTTTATTTTTTTTAAGAATCAGCATCATACAACCTCACAGATTATCAGTTATTAATCTAGAATTGTCAAGAGCTAAATCAAGAGCAGCACATAAAGGGGCAAAGCCACAGGAGATGAAACATGAGCAAAATGAGACTTCTCAAGAAAACAATGCAGGGAACTACCACTTGGAGAATCCCTCCTGCTTTGCTCCACTGGATAAGAAGATTTACATTTCTCAGAGCTGAATTTACCATCAAAGAGGATCTTATACCACAAATATGCGGGAGCGGTTGAGTAATTGGCCAGAGGCGACCAGCCCGTGTTGCTGACAAAGAGGCTGCGGCAGCCAGAAAGGGTTGTTTCTTACCGAGTAGGAATTAGTTGGGACAAAGGAAATTTGTAGAAGTGAGGAAGCTAGACCAATATCAGGGCAGGATCCATGCATGCAGATCTGCCATCATTTTTATTCTTTCCTATGCCGTGCTTTATATCTTTGAAGAATAAATCCAAGCAAAATATTTAAGCGCTGCCTATATATCCTGGCCAATCTGTTCCAGCATCACAAAACTTACGATAGATGCCAAAATCTGTTTAGACCTGTTGAGAGCTCAGGAGTGCAATCCAGAAATCCATTCCAAAAGCAGTTGGACCATCTGGCTCCATGCAGAGCAAGGGGCAGAAAGGAGCCTTGGTGCCAAGGGGGGCACAGTTGAGAGTGGGACAGAGGCCTGAGGTGCCTAGTGTGTCAGGTGACTTCTTCATTAAAGGTTAAAATAATAATAAAAAAGAACAAGAACAAACAAAACCCCACAAAAACCCAACACCCTAACATAACGATGCATGTAGCTACAGAAGCTTCTCTGGGTTAGTCACTCAGGTTGATGAGGAATAATAACGAGGAATAAAACAAGGAAAAGGCATTACTTGGGTCAGGAGAGCAAAGAATTCTTTTCATGTAGGAGGCACAGACAGTTCTCTTCAATTAAATTTTCCTTCTGACCCACTTCATGGAGATGCTGTACCCTGCTAAAATGAGCACCTTTGCCCAAGCAAGAATGCCTGCTCCGGCCAACAACGTTTGCAAAGACTGTGCAGGAGTAGGTGGAAGATGGTTGCCTCTGACCAAGCTGAAAGGAATGTCTGAGCTAGAAAATGAAACAACTTCTTGCACGTTTGAGATAGTGGCATGGCTGTGCAATAGGAGCTAAGAAAACCCTCTTACTTTGGCAGTTTTTAAAGTGATGTTAAGTTTATTATATTGCCAGACCAGAGGGATCACAGAAGAGTGTTTTTCAAATGTCAATACTTCAACCCTCCAGTGCCACCGAAACCTCGTTTTGAAATTATTTTCAGTTAAGAACTTTCACGCTCATAACAGTCTGCAAGAAACCGAGAGCATTGATGGGGACCCTGCTGGTCTACGGGAAACCATGTGTCCAAACTCTCACCCAATGCACCACGGGTGAAGCAGGCAGATCAGAAACCTTTGTGGGAGGAGAGGGCAGGGGACGGCACCTGTGAGGTGCAAGGGGAGAAAGGGAATGAGCAGAGGTAGCTCGACTGTGGCTAGCGATCTTACTGCTCTTGAGCAACACAGGTTGTTTCAAGAGTGACTTACTCTGAAGTTATAGGTAGGGTCTGAGTCACCATCCTCTCCACTTTGCCCTTTTCCAAGCTCCTATTCCAGTCTTCTTACAGGTGCCTTAAGCACAGTGAGTTTTGCCAGGTCTTTTTTCCTGCCTTTTAACATTGGCCAAATGACTGACTCATTTCTTTGCAAGCCCGGAGAAGAGCTTGGTTGGATCCGATGCAAAACAAATGCAGAGGCAACGCTAAGGGAGACAGCAGGAAGGATGAAACTATCAGTCTGGGATCAAAATAGAGCAGGGGAGGGGAAGAGTAAAGGTGCATCCAACTGAGACGCTGCTCTCTGGGAAGGTATAACGTGTTACTGAGGAACTCAAAATGCAAACCCGAGTGCCAAGACTCAGTGTGCAGAAATTCTGTCTTATTAACCACAGTACCAGGTGCTAGGCCTACAGGGGGGTTACTCAGCAGGTTTAAAGCCGTCTTCTCCAAGTCAAAATTGAATGCCTGGTGTCAAAGCACACACAGGACCAAGACATAAATTGCTGTATAATGTTTACTTGGATATTTTTCTGCTGTTCACAGCAGACAGACTGTATTTTAAAAACTATTCCTATTATAAAAGCAATTATCTTTGCTACATAGATGGAATGCTACATTTTAAAGCAAACTATCAATTCCTGCATCTTAGTACTTAAGTCAAACAGAAAGCACCCATGTAATTTCAACAGCATTTATGAATCACTCAGAAATAATAAAATAAAGATTAATACATGGAATGTTTTAAGAAAACTTCATAAAGGAAAAGTCTCCAATAACCATTCAAAGGCTTATGCACGTAACCTGGCAATGTATTCCTACAACCATATTAAAGTTGTATTTCTCTCCTCACCTGTTAATCTACAAGCAATCAAAACTACTGAACACCACTTAGACCTTGAGGTGTTTCAAGTAGTAGAGCCATGGATTGACGTGGGCTTGCATGGAACTGAAGGGGTTAAAAAAAAAAAAAGATAAAAATCTAAACCAAACAACTTTCTCTCCCCTTCTCCACCTCTCAAAACCAGCAGGTTTTACTTATCAGCTGAAGAAATCACTGAACACCACAGGCTGGGGGCTTGCTTGGCTACTGGACACACACAAAGGCTACCTACGGAAACTTCCCACAGGCAAAGCAGGCATGAGGAATGTTGGCAAAATAAACCAAATTTGACCCAGCTTTAACACAGAGCTAGCAATCCAGCAGCTCAGGACTAAAGGCAGCAACAGTATTTCAGGTGGGTTCAGCTAGAACAGCGGGTTCAGCTGTGCAGCTGCACGAATCGATGGCCAACGGAGACCACCTCACGCTAGCTAGCACAGTACATGACCAGTGTAATCACCAGCAGGAGACAATTTACAAGCTGTTTGAGAATCACACAATTTAATTACAATTGCTCAGAGATGGTAAGAAAAAAAAAAAGAAAGAAAAAAAAATATGTAAACACTGCTCATAATCCCTAATATAGAATGTTTTCATTCAGCATGTTTTGGATATTACTCAACCATTGAAATACCCTGCAAAGGATTGCACCGATTTCTTTTATCATTGAAGGTTCAAATCTGCAATTCAGAAGTGTGAGACTATTTAATTAAACAAAAAGGAGCAAGTTTTAAAGTAAGATTTTAATCTGAAGAAAAATAATACTAATGATATTTCAGGCTATACTCCCAACTATCTGTCCAAGAGCAGTTTCTCAGCATGAAGTACTGCCTATTGCTTTATATTTCTTTAGGAAAGAATTCTGGATCTGAGACTTAGCTGTTTGTACAAAACTGTGTGGAATACAGGGAAAGAAATACCATGAAATTCCTACACAGGTCACTCAAGCTCAATGACATGCAGTTTGCCATTCACTTTTAAAAAGTCTAAGATTGCAAGCATTTTTATTTTAAAATCCAACCTGTGAAATATATCCTCTAAGACTAGGAAAAGATGTGCATTTTCAAGGATATTGTTTCCACAGAGCAACCGAAAAAAAAAGTCAGTTTGCAGCTAACAAACGAGTTATCACAAGGTTTTCGAGGTATCAAATTTAAAGACTGTGGAATTACCGTGCAAGACTAGGGACATCATCTTCCCTCAAGCTAAATTCCCAGCAGTCACAAGACTGCAGCGGTTGCAGACACGATTTATGACATCCTCTGAATGACCTCGCGGAGCTAAAGACTGATTAAGTGCAAGACACGGAAGGTAGTTCCTATCTGCCTGCATCACATGCTGCAGAGTCACAGCACTGTGAGGCTTTGGGGTAGAGCTAACGAGCCCGGCCTTTGGGTTCCCACTGCATACAGCGCTGCACGTCCATTACATAACACAAGCACGGCGACATCCAGCAGAATATCTATGGTTCTCTTCCTGCCTCATCTGAACTATTCTGTTCTTCACCTGCCGATATTCCTTGCAGCACTGATATAGCTACAATTTTCTAGGGCAAGAATTGCCGGCTGGTTTTAGCAGTGCTCAGCACCAAGGCAAGCCCATGCTCTGTTTGAGAGCTGCAGTTTATAGGGAGAGGAATGAACTTGAGTTATTCAGCACACAAATGACCCTGTTCTCTCTATTGCTTTCACAAACAACCAGGCCCTTTTTACAATCTGTCAATAGCTTTAAGGTATTTACTCAGTACCGGAGATAAATATTCCTGTGACACGTGCGCATTTTTAGAAAGGCAATTCCAGCACATGGAGAAAAGAATTACGGTCCCACCCTCAAGAATCAAGCACGAAGTAGTAAATTAAGTATAAAGTGACATCAGAGTTATGTGGACCAAGAGTTACGTTTGATAGCTTCATCCCAGGAAGTGCTGCTTAATGGACTTTGGCCTAGATGAAGGAAAGGGATGTGGAAAAACCACCCATCAAATATCTTCCTCCTAGAGAGTGTCAGTCCCATTCAGAACAAACCAGAGAGGGGTGTCAAATATGAGTGGATACAATTTCTGACTTGTATTCTTCTCAGGAGGATGCAAACATGTGGCTTCTCCTTCATCACGGCAATAAAATATAGCATAATCTACTGAGTATCAACAAACTGCAGTATGAAAATGTCATGGTTCCTTTACATATGCCTGCCTCCCTTTCATGAAGGATAAGATAATAAGTGATATGGGTATTTAAACTACCACCACTGAGTTTCTGAGATGACACCTTACCAGGATAAATGTTAATGTTGTTCTGTTGTCATCACACTAAACAAAATCTCCGAGCTCAATAAATGTTGAACATTTGTTTTAACTATTTTTGAGACAGAGAAGAAAAAGCATTTTGAAGCATTAGGAAAAACTGAATGAACCTCCTATTTACTCTGAAGGGTATTCATGGATATACAAGATCAAATCAAGAGGAGATGTTACTATTTTAACTGCAAGGACAGGGGAATTCTCTACCTGGGCTGTTAAACTCCTTTGTACAGGATACTCTTTTTTTTTTCCTGAGGACAGTGTGCAGCACCAACTAAAGCAGAGCAAAAAGCTAGACTTTATAGCCAATAATCCTGTTAAAACTCCAAAATGGGACACTTAAGGAATTCTACAGAGAATTTTCTCCTCAGATAAAGAGGAACGAAAGAACCAGTTTCCCTTAGTATGACTTTGTACTGCTTTGCTAAAAGTCTAGTCCTATTAAAGGATGAGGACAGGGAGTGAGGCTTAAGCTTTTCCAGGCAGACTGGCACAATGCCCTTTTCCGAGGTCTTTCAGGGTTTGATCTCAGGAATCCCGGCAGAGAAGCAAACAAGGAAATCACCTCACTGCAATGGGCAGGGCTGCCAGAATCACGCCTCGCAGTGGTCTCAACGCCGGGTTAAGATGCACAGTTAAGAGCAGTATAAAGTGACCATTCATATGCTGGCATAAGCAAGTTGCCCCTAAGGTCTTGTAACAGCCACAAATCAACACTTCCCCTTTTAATGGAGAAGTTCACGGGAAAGAAAATGATTTTAAAATATCTTAATTTAGGTCACATCAAATCTCTACTGCTGATTACAGGTTATAATTTTCACTTAGATGCTGATAACATAGTGAGTAGATTATAGTTGCAATCAGTTACACTGAAGGAACTCAAGCTACTTCAAATTCCACCAGTCAGTGCTGGAGCACTGGGCTAGCTGCATGCTACTCAAATGCCCCTGAAAACAAAGTATGTTGCTGGATTGGAAGAACACACTGAGTTTCACTCTTGTTTTCCTTCCAGTTTGTTTTGTTAGTCTTCTACTTTAATTTTAAATATTTGCCCTACAATAGTCTTGCCACTTAATAATCCTACACTCAAAACAGAGCAGAGTAAACCATAAATACAAGGCCATGCATGTAATCACCATTGATAACAATATTTGATCCCCTATCCTTTTTGGCGACAGGGCACAAATTTCATTGATTGTAGTAATAACATTTAATAATAATAATAATAACAACAACAATAATAACAGCAGCAGAGTAGTGGCTTTGAATAAGGAAAAAGCCCGGACATCTCAAGCACTACCTTGACATTTTCTCTTTGAAATTACATTAGCAAAAGCTTTAGCCCTTAAAACGAACTTCAGTCAACGTTAATCAGTCGGCCAATAATCAGCCACACTGCCATATTTGAACCAAGTGCAGTTATAAAGTAAGCAAGCAGCATTAAGGAGAGCCAGTTAAAAAGTTTCCAGTAGAACAACGTTCCAACACAAAGTGCTGACTTGATGAAACCCAAAATATTCCACAGGAATGTGCTAATTCAACCAAAACTTTTGAAAGAGGATGGGCCGTCTTGCCGAGCCAGCCAACCAGTCTAGGGAGAGGACTGGCTCCCCGGGGTCACTGGCTTCCCCTTCTGGAGAAGTGCCAGCTTGCTAACTCCAGCTGTCAGAGAGGCCCCTTAACCATAACAATAATAATAATAATAACTATAACAACACCTTAAAAGTGTTTTGAGAAGCAAAAAAATATTAAAAGGAAAAACAGTTAACTTCAGACAGAACCACCTGTAAGGTTTTGCCAAAAAGGAGTTAGTTTCATCATCTGTGAAACATCTAGAATTAGTACCCCTTAAATCACATTCCTCTCTCCCCTGTGCTTTTCCATATTTTTTAAATATCTTGTAATAAAAAATACACCAAAACTATAAGAAAAGTGAACACTTAGCCTCCGCCCCACCAATAGCTCAAAATCTAAACTGCTCTGACTAAGTCTGATCTGCTTCTCGGTAGCTCTTACTTATGTAAACTAACTTTATAGGAGGGAGTTAAATGCAAGCTGCTCCCAAAGGGCTAGTGTTATTTAAGCAAATGCCCCTGCTTAACCAAAATAAGAGCTAGTTTGTAAGCCTTGCCTTTCTTTGGTAGAGTAGTCACCACATGGGCTCCGTGCTTAACCTAGCAGAGCAAATATGAAGGAGATGGTGCAGGGGGCCTCACTGAACACTCCGGAGAAGATAAAAGCAGTGGCAATGGGTACATAGCATTTTGGCAGTATTTTTTTCCAAGAAACCAGTCAACTGGTAAGTAACCCACTTTCCTCATAAAATTGCCTTTTAACACTGTGTGGTACGAGTGCTAGCTAGACCATGGGACCTATTCTGGCTTCTCAGCAAGCAACAGTATGAAAAGAGTTTTTAATTGCTAAAAAAGGCAAGTCTATTTAAGACAGTAACACTAAACAACACAATGCTTTTGCACAATTTGATTCATTTAAACAGCTTTTGTATCAAAATGACTAGATACTGGTTCATGTCTGAGCACAAGTAGTTTAAGAGATACTTGGAACAAAGTCCTACAGAAATAAGAAAGAACTCTTTTTCTGTGCCAAATTGAGTAAGCAATGAGACCTCTGTTGGACGCAGGTCACATGATTTTTCAAGAATAAGGCCAATAAAATGTACCGATTTATTTATATGAAACTCAGCACAGCTTCTAGCATAGAACGAGGGCAGATTTGTGACCAGTCTCTTTCAGAAAACACATATAAATCAGACAGCTGCCAGAATTTACAGTTCGCTGACCCTTCCTCCTGCCAAATGCAATGCACAAAGGTAGCTCAGAAAGCAATTAGAGATTGGATTTAAGTGAGGACTCATTAATTTTTGTTAAACTACAGATCACAACTGAACACTCTTATCAGGTTTTCTGGGCAAGACTATGTGCTTCAGACTCTTACTAAAAAGAATGTGGATTTGTTTTCTCAGAATGCTAATATGCAAAATTTGTTCCCAGACATTTCCTAGAAAAAATAACTAATCTTCAAACATTTACAATATGAGCAAACATATCTAGAACAGAATGAGACAGTCAAACAGTTCACTCCAGCTGGGCAGTTTTTAAACATCTTATCACCTGCAAGCCTAAGGCCATCTTTAACAACTTGCATCATAAGATTCAGAGAGAAAACAACAACAAAAAAATGATGTTTTTCCTGCTATTGATAATAGGACTGGGAAACAACCAGGGACCAACACAAACAAATGCTGCCTACTTGGCTCCAGTTGACAGTAGCTGGCTTAAGGCCAAGACACCAATAAGAAAGTAAAGAAAACAGAGAAACACCTTCCATTTGGGAAGAAGGTATTAAAAGTTGAAGGTGAGATCTCTTTTTCCCCCTCAAGCAACACCTTAGATACACTTGAGCTGATAAAAAGGCAAATCCATCACTGATCTCTCCAACCCTGCAAACAGCAAAAAATACTGAACAGATGCACACATCTAGTCATTCATAACCAATTCTGGGCACAAAATCCCAGCAATGTTAAATCAGATTATCAACCTGCTAATTAAGTCTCTTGAGGTAGCCTAGCTGAAAGGATCACAATCATATCACAAAGTAGCTGCTGATGCTACTCACCTCTCAAGAGGTATCCGAGGTTTCCCTGTGCTGCAGTAACTGAAAACTTTTTTAAAAAATGTAGTTCTCATGGAGTTGCACGAGACTTTACTGGCCTTTCTGAGTACAGAAACGTGCCAGAAGACACTGCTAGACTAGCAGCATTCAGGTGGGTCTACTCTATTGAGTGCTTACATTAATGCCTGACATTCTGGGATTCAAAATTTAATCCACAACCCTAAGAGTTAAAAGCATCAATGCACAATTTTAGTAAGGGCTTATGAGAATAAACCATACTTCTAAATAAGTGTTTCTCAAATCAATTTACACCATTTGGTAGTTTCATCCTTTCAAGTCTTATAACCACTTCCTAGAATAAGCACCCAAGATTCTGTGCTGCATGTAAACTTCTGAAAAAAAAAAAAAAAAGAAGTCAGGTAATACCTCATATTGCACAGTCCAGAACTGCTCTTGTCCTGTTGTTGATTATCGAGTGGCTTCAGGTGCCACTTAACACATTTGTACTTGGGCTCCCTTATATGAAAGCTTTTCAAGCCAAGAGACTGCACAAAGGTAAAAACATGCCCCAAGAATGGGCTCCAACCAACAGCATGCCAGCCAAGAGAAATAATCCAGAAAAAAATATCAACTACTACTTTTGCATGCTACAAAAAATAAAAAATGAAAATAAAAAATAAAAAAATAATAATAATAAAAAAAATTCACACGGTTAATTTCTCATTTATGCACATCCTAGCAGCTGGATTACTGGGAAAGCATCTCTGCCAGCTTTCTCTTCTCCTCCACACCCCAAAGCCAACCGCTTCTTCTTCTTTGACAGGGAAGCTAGACTGCTTCTCCCTAATGCGCAACATCTCCAAGTACTCTAATTTCTTACAACATGCATTGGAAACTGCTCAGTCCTAACTGAAAACAAAACCCAAAGCAAATAACAACCCTTTGTTAGATGAAGTCAACTCTTTTAAAAATGAGTGGTAACACCAAGAAAAATAATTTACTTATCTTGATTCCTATGCTTTGAAAAAAAAAAAAAAAAATACTTCACATCTAGATGTACATGATTTCAAATTATTTTGAAATAATACAGCTGGGATGTCTTATTGTTCGCAAAACAAAGAATAAGATGGGACTTGTCCCTATGCAAAATTCACAGTTTTGGATACTGTAATAGCAGGAAAGCCAGGAGGGTCATATTGTCCACAAGACTATGGGTTGTTTACACAATAACATTCGCTAGAAGGGAAATCTGAAGGTCTTCTGGTCCAGTTTCTTAATCACAGAAGGGACAAGAGCTAGGTTGCTCCAGGCAATTTCTGATTATCTTCAAGAACANAAAAAAAAAAAAAAAAAAAAACCTTCACATCTAGATGTATATGATTTCAAATTATTTTGGCCGTTCCTACAGCTGGGATGCCTTATTGTTCGCAAAGCAAAGAATAAGATGGGACTTGTCCCTATGCAAAATTCACAGTTTTGGATACTGTAATAGCAAGAAAGCCAGGAGGGTCATACTGTCCACAAGACTATGGGTTGTTTACACAATAACATTCGCTAGAAGGGAAATCTGAAGGTCTTCTGGTCCAGTTTCTTAATCACAGAAGGGACAAGAGCTAGGTTGCTCCAGGCAATTTCTGATTATCTTCAAGAATAGCAGAACCTCCCTGTGCCACCATTTCCCTGTATGACCACCCTCATGAACAGATTCTTCCTTATACTGAATCCGAAGTTTCAACTTGCATCCACTGCCGTACATCCTTTCACCACGGACCTCCAAAGAAGCTCTGATGCCACCTTCTTTCCGACTTTATTCTGTTCTCCTCTATTACATATCTGATGACTGGTGAGCAATAAACTCATTCAGGAAACACTTGCAAGCTCTGCCAAAATAGGCAGTAAATTTCAGTAACATTTTCCAATTCCTATTTTTACTAAATCTTTCTGTATGTTTCTCCTACAGCCTCTGAGTGTCAGCTCAAGAAGGAAAAAATTATTTAGACATTCAAGTCACTTTCTTGAACATGGGGCAAGTACACACTCACAATGACCAATATCTGATCTTGTGGTCCAAAAATAAAATGAATACATTCAATACACTCAAATAAGAATAACTCTATATTTGTAGTAAGAGTTAGCAGTGTAAATTATATGGGCATGCAGTACAAAAAATGTTAATTAGAAATTACTCTAAAAAAGGAAACTATAAGCAAAAATTGCACAGCATTCCTCAGCCCAGTCACAAACAGTAGATTTAACTACCAGATTATCTTATTAATAAAGAATTATTCTCATGCTAATTTTTAAAATGGAGAAATACTTATCAGCTTACTTCTTTCTTACCATTGTAGGTTATCCTTGGTTTTGTCAAGCACATCACAAGATGTAAATCCATTTCATCAGAAGATACAAATTTTGAACATACAGGGCACTTGAATCCTACGAAAAACAAAAATATGTAAGTGTGATTACACATGATCATGTTGCAAAGCTGTATACTTATATTCAGGCCAGAAAAACTTGTTCTGCACACATTAAAAGCCAAAAAAAGCCATAGGGCAGCACTGCATTTTTGACCAGGCATCTGTCATAACTGTAATTCCCTAATTTCAAAAGAATTCCAAATGCAAGAATGTTCACATGGACCACTGCACCTGCAAACAAATCTGCTGCCCATCACAAACAAGTCCGCTGCTGGAATGCAAACACTTTCACAACAGCTCTCTAAGAGCAGTTTAAGACAGGGCAGGAGGCTAATATGACCCTACTAAAACAGATACTAGAAACATAGCGAGAACGTAGCCATTAAAATCTGCACTTGGGCAGGAGCTCTGAATTAACATCTCGACTTTTTCCAGGACTACTACTGAAACTTTAACGAAGGAGCTCAAATTTACATCTCCCCCTGCAAGCTGCAGCATCCCTTACCAGTTTGGGGCACAGGGATAGCATTAACTCCTGGGTGCCTCCTCACCTACTCCTTCACTACCGTTTCCTAAGAGCTAAGTTTTGGGTTGGCTTCCCTCGTCCTGGCCACGCATGGCCTTGTTTAGCTGGCAAGGTCACGGCTGGAGGCAATATGGGGTGAAGAATAACAGGGAGTCTGGAGCGTGATGCAACTTCGTTACAGTCCATGACAAAACCCTTAATACTTTAATTCCAGTAATGGCAATGGCAGTAGCTTTGCAGTTACAAGGCAAGGTTGGTCGGATAGGTTTTACGATTTGCAGTAAAGCCTGAGTGATAGACTTATTCTGATCTGCTGATTAATTAACACCCCAGCAAGAGACAAAAAGCCACTAATAGTGGTCTTAAAATGTAGCAGCTTTTAAGGAGGGAATCTACAGGATAACATGGAGCAAAACTACATAAACATATTGGCCTGCTCCCGTGCCCGTTTGCTGCTGCCCCTTGGCCTCGCACCAGCAGCGCCGGGAGCCCCATGCACAGCGGAGCCGGGCGAGGAGGTCAAGGGACGTGACGCCACATTCGAGCTGCTGCTGCCTGGGGTTTCATCTCTGCTGTTAATCATTATCCAGCCGTGGACCAAGCAGCTAACCTGCAGCAGCTGTACCCGACAGAAGTAATGCACTTTCTTCATGGAGAGGGGTTTTGGAGGGGCTGTTTCTGTTTTTTTCGGGGGTTCTTTTGGGGTGAAGCTAATAGGAAACCGGCAAAACACAGGAACTCTGAACAGCAACTGAACGTGCACCCTGGAAACCGCTTCCGGGCTTAAAGTACAGGTCTCATTCTTCCCATTTTACCCGTGAGCAGTCGGTATCTACTTGTTCTTCTGCCAGGGTTATACTGGTTTAAATCGCTCTCCTCATTCCTCTGCCTCTCCCCACGCCCACATCTTTACAAACAGCTTACGTGCACAGGTTAATAAGCACAAAACAAGCAAGCGTATCTTGGGAAAAACAGGTAGAAAGGTTTCGTATACTCATTAAAAGATTTGCCCATTTGTCGCTCCATGCGAAACTCTGTCATGCAATTTATAGGTAGGTGTAAAGCCCAATTCTTCAAGCAGTGAACAGCCTGCAAAAGTGATGTTTCTCTTTCCCTCTCCTCCCTCCAAAAAAAAAAAAATCGTTTTTCTCCATATTTTTGTTGTTGTTTTTTACTATTATTTTCAAATTCTTTTTATCTTAGCCAGCTTCTACATAGCCTCCTTCCCCCAGGCTGCATCCCAGCATGACTAAAATCTAGAAACCAGTATCTCAGGCCTCCACCCCCTTAAAAACCATCCTTAACTGCCTTGTACTATTTTGTTACAGTTTGTTACAGTTTTCTTCACAAACTGACTTAAGGACAAATTCTCTCTCAACCTTTATCAGTACAAAGCAGCGAGTCACTCTTGTGCCCAGTCATAACCAAACCCTACTAAGTCCCACGCACTGTTCTTATTTACATGCTTCTATAATTAACAAGATGTCTTGCTTTATAAAACAGCACATGGTTTCCTTATAGACCACAAACTGGCTCCTGCTGTGCCAGAAGGGAACGTTGGCATCCCAGCCAGTTAACAACTGTGCTGATACCTCGTTAAGCACCGGGACAGTCATTAACAGGTTGTCTTTGCTGTCTGGTTTACGGTCTGTCTAACAGGGAGGACCAGGGAAGCAGTCCATAGGTCTTTGGGACCCTTGCCGAAGGTAACAGGGAGACTTAAGAGGCCCAGGAACCCCTTGAGGGAAGACTTGAATCCAAAGAAAACACTAGGGAGAGTCTGGATATATAATGATTAAAATATGTGTATAATAGTAATTACACTCCTTATCAGTAAAAGCCCTAAAAAGCTCTTACTTAAAACTATGCACAAACTTATGGCAGTTTTAAGATGTCTTTCTGGTTATCTAGCTAGAGTATCCCATTCACTGTGCCTATACTGCTATGGAACTCACATCCATTTTTAGTTCTGTACTCTTCCCCTCAGTCTAGGAAAACAGTCAACATTTTACCTCTGAAGTACCTTGCAGTTTGTACAGAATTAAAGATCTGGAGATAACAAACACCAGGGTCCTCCTAGCACAGCACATCCATGCTATCCGACTGCTGCTGCTCTGCTTGGCAGCCAAACGTTGCCCTGAAGAACCCAACAAGTTCTCCCGGAGGAGAAGATACTACTTCAACACTAAGCCCTGTGGCTCGTGAGTAAAGGTGTCTGTGGAAAAGATGTTCTTGCCACTAGCGCTAGCTGTAGGCCAGAGATCAGCAAGACAACATGAAAAAAATGTACTTTTTTCAGTATGAAAAAGGCAAGTGAAATCTCACTTTGCAAAGCTCTGCTGCAGTAACCAGAGCCTGGATTTAGTTGTCTTTCTCAAGAGGTGCACACACATGCTTTGGGGGAAGGATATTATCATTTCCAACTCCTTCTGCATTCCCAAATGACAAATTATTTTAAATATAGGCACAATATCAAGTTAGATTTACTTGTACTTGAAAAAAGATTAATACGTGAATATTCAACACTGACCATCAACCAGCTAAAGGTGCTTTAAAAAGCTGCTATTTTCCCACTTTTCCTCAAATCAGAGGGCAAGTTTCCCAACCCAGTTTACCATGAAGTGCTTGGAAAGAGCAACAACTCCATTGTGCAGCTACCAACACAGCCTGTGTTTTTACCACCAGCCTCAAGAACAATTCTGATGATAACTTAAAAGTTTCACATGACTTTGACAGCTAGCGACAGGGCAAAAATAACTTGGTGTCTACATGACTTGCCCTGTTGAGTTCTGCAGGTTCAAAACGGATTCGCAGACGTTTGGACAATGAAGTCATTGGCCTCAGGTGAAGTTTCCTTGCACAGACTGTGAATTTCATGCAAGTCCTTCCNATTGGCCTCAGGTGAAGTTTCCTTGCACGGACTGTGAATTTGCAGAGTGGCTCCAGCACACACTGCTGAGTGACTACCACAAGCGCTTTGCCTAAAAAGCCCTGAGAAACAAGTTCTCACCTCGGCCCCTCGTTTGGTTTCACAAGCCTGGGTATGATACTGAAAGTAACTGATTACTGAGAACCACAAGCCAGGAAAAAAAGCTCAACTACCAGACAAGGCAGACAGAACAGAAAGTAAGGGTAAAGCAAGTCAAAAATCCCCAGGTGGCACAGAAAGTTTGAAAAAAACTAAACCTGAAGAAGTGGTAGGGCTTCAGTATTCAGCGGTTCTCTGGAATGTTCTCTCAATTGCATGATTTTTCCCCATACTCTGCTGCTATATTTTGCAAATGAGTCTTTAGGTAGCCATGAAATAGCCCCACATCCATTTACAGAAATGCTTCATTTCTGATAAGTTTGGAAACAGATGGACAGGACACTGGGTGGCCACCCACTCTATCCATACCAACTTCAACCTTCCTTTCATTGCTATCTGGCTCTGTTTGCCTTGCTTTGCAAACACCAGACTGCTGAACTGGCAGTTCAGTGCACAGCAAAACTAACAAATCAAAAAAAAAGAATTGAACAAATATCATAAACTCCTGGACTCTGCATGTTTCACAAAAATATTCTGATGCTAATTCTGGAATATGTGTGTTGCGGTGGGGAGAAAAAAAAAGCAAAGAACTCGCAGACAATACAGTGAGGAGTGTCACAGAACTTCACATAAAAGAAATGTATTGAAGTCTTATTAGAAATGCACAGAATGGATGTTCCCTCCAGCACAACTGCTTAATGCTAATCAAACATTGACCAAAAAGTAACCTCGAATAAAGCTCTAGCCTGGTCAAAAGCCTGATCCCTCAGCCTGATCAGGGCAACCTTTCACAGAGTTGCTGAGGAGGTTCCTGAGCTAGAACTTGACCAAAACCAAACTAAAAAGACACTGAGACCAAATGCTCACTTGAAACTAATAATAAAAATATTAGTACTGCAATTGTGTTACAAAATAGGAAAGTTTGGTTTACATTTAAAATAGTGATATGCAGGGAGAAAACAAGCATACATATGCCTTTCTAAAATGTATTTGACTAAAATAAGCTTGGCAAATGTTATTATATAAAGATCCTACCCTTGCTTGTTCTTTGGCACTTGGAAAAACAACTATATGAAATCAGGAAGGACAACGTTCTGTGAGATCACACAAAGCCTGTATAATAATGCTTTTATGGATGTGTGTGTGCGCGCGTGTGTGTGTAAGAGAAACCACAGAAAAGATCCTCTGGAGACAGGGGAAAAGGGTTCAAAGGAACCTCAGGGAGTCACCATGTTCTTCCTATATTGGGAAACTGGGTAACAAACTTAGAGGACTTAATCTGTCCTTAAAAATCAACTAGTGAAAGATTTTACAACCATCCTAGACAACGTACAGTGCTGATCAACTACTCCCAGACAGACTGAAAAATCTTCTCTTATCTCTCATCTAACAGGCCTCACTGCCAAAAAGATTTGTTTCTTCTCATATCTTCAGTGGACATGGAAAATAGTTAATAATTTAACTATTTCATCTTCCCTTACAAGTCCTGATGACTAAAAAATTTATTCTTCTTACTGCCCTCTGGACTGCCTCCAAACTTGACCCATTGCATTGCCAAAATCTGGGCAGAGCTTTCAGGCTAAGACTTCAAAAATCCTAAGCAGAAATGAGTAGTCACCTATCCGATCCTTCCGTTCCACTTGGTGTTGAATGGAGAAGGTATGTATTACATACAGGCGTGTGAGCATGCACTTGCACAACACATGGAACACACTTTTAAACCAAAGCAACAAGACTGTCCTCTGTCAACCCATTCCACGCATGACCTAAAAGAACCCCCCAATCCTCAGCAGAACTGTTACTAACCTGGTTCTATTTTGTAACACTGCACCACCTTTATTATTAAAGTGAAGATGTAATGCTTCTTTCCACTTCTTCCTTTTATTTTCACTGCATAGAGGACTGAAGGAAGGTTGTAAAAACAGCAGAAAAACAGAAGCAAGTAATTCAGATTCTTGCTGAAGTAACAACATCCTAATCAAGTCGAGCTTCCTACCCCTTTCTTCTAAAAAGCAATTTGAAAAGCTCAAAAACAAATAAAACCAGGAAAGACTACACTGTCTATCAGAGTTACGGAGCCAAACGGTTCAGTTCTTTCTTCCTCTCAGCCAACTGAAATGGAACGAGAGAATGAGTAAGTCCTTAAAAGAAAAGCCCAGAGGTTTGCCTGGGAAAGTGGATTTCTTTAACAAACCTAGCACCTTATCTGGCAACTTTGCCTTTAGCATCCAAGGGGATATAAAGATTGAATTTCATTCGATTCTAGAACAGAGAACTGACAAGAAGGTCAAAAAAAATTGAGGGCATTCCCCATTTACCGACTGCCAAGGAATAACCAAATGAGAATTGCTAAATGCTGCAACTCCAAATAAGGAGCAGCTTGGAAAAAGGCTTCTACTTTAAGTAGATAAATTCTTTATTAGGGCAGAAGAATCTCAGTGAAATGACCCTAGTTTCCTTGTTGCTGTCCCTTCTTATACTGTCAGTCGTCTAAACCAGGAGAAAATACCCAAAAAGATTTCTGAAGGCAAGAGAAATGAAGGGAGAACGTCCCTCAGTTTGGTAGGGAAGAGCACATCACAAAAACTTAAGGAACACAACAATAAGCACAATTTATTTCTTCTTCCTTTCAGCACCTTGTGATTTTGTGTGTAGGAGTTTTTTTCCCTCCTTTTTTGTAGACACACATTGAGGGAAGCAAGAGATGCCCTCTTGCATTTTCTCAAAGATTCCACAGCACATGAAAAAAAAGGGAAAAAAAAAGGCTACTGAAACTTATTTTGGGTAAGGATAAACTCAAAGGAGCCTGCAGAACAGCTACAGGAGACTTCCTTGAATAATACTTCATTGCCTAAGCAAAAATATATAAAAGAATCTTACAATATGTAACTTCTTTAACTCCCGCCATCTGATTAACTGGAAAAGTGAGGTCTTCAGTAGCAATTACTGAAAAATAATGCAATAAAATATCAAGAAGAGCAGCTGAACACAGCACATTTTCTTATTCGGAATAAGCCTTTATCAGCTGCACAATTTCAGGTGTTACCAAAGTAACATGACAAAGAATTTAACTGACAGCGGCACATTTTTAGAAAATGAGGAACAATAAATACAGCTATTAAAAGATAAGGTGAGGGAGAAAAAGCCCCACACGAAAATACACTGCAAGTCAGAGGAGGAAACTGCAAGTGGGGGAAAGACATCTCTTCATACAGAAGCAAGAACAGCCATAAGAATGATATTTGAGCTCAGTGCAAGCACATAAGAAAGAGAAGAGCAGCGAGTTTCTTAGGTCTATGTGAGTGCATGTGTGTACGGCTGGGTATCTGTTCCAACCTCTTTCATTCCACTCTTACAGCACCTATGAACTTTCCAATCGACAAGCACAATGACAAGCACAGCCTCCAAACTCATCTCAGCTGTTAATCCACTCTTTGACTTGCTACTTCAGTAACTGCACTTCAGAAATACCACATCCCCTATCACAGATCCATAATTTTCAATGCCCACAAGCTTCTCGGTGCAACAGAAGCAGCTGATGTTAGTAATAGAAATAAATGTGAAGATGAAGTTTGCTGGGATTTACATTGGGCAGGTTTAAAGGAAAGCACAAGCCTTTGCTTTCTTGGAGGAAAAAAAAAAAAGCTTCCATGTGAACTCTAGTCCAAATTATTTCAGATTTAACCTACTATGTTTGAGAAATACACTTTCAATCAGGCACTAACTGGGCACTCCATCTGTCCACACTGCGTAAACCCTTTTCCAAAATGAGTATTTTAATTTCTATAGCCCCTTTCCTAGGGTGGGGAGGGAGAACCACCCCAAATCCTCTCTTTCTTCCAGCGTGAGGTCTCCCTCCCAGAATCAGAGTCCAGAGGAACACAGGAAGGGTCCTTGCCCAGGTGCTCATGAGCTCTCACCACCAGAACTTTGGGACAGAGACATGCTCAAATCAGTGTCACATCCCCACACAAACACATGGGCAGAGCGAGAGCCACGCCCGTCACCGCTTGAGAAGCTCCTGTGCACAAACACGTTCTCAACACGTTGGAGAAATCTCAGAGGGACACGTGGCTGCCGATCAAGTTATCCAAATACACAGCTAAGCCATCTGGACACACTTGGAGCCCAATAAACCATATTATTAAAAAAAACAAGGAGTCCGAAAGCATGATTGACGATTTGGGGCATTCATGTATTTGTACATGGCAAGCAGGATTAACCTGGCAAACAGGCTTAGCTGTTGCACTACTAGATGAGGCCAAATAATTTGGAGAAAGTCAGTCCAGAGGCCTGAAAATGCTCCGCAAAAGCCTTAATATTCTTATTTGGAAAGACATTAAGTATTTCCATCACTTCTTTTTTTCTTTCTTAACTTACCTATTGCAGTAAAAGGAGAGATAATTTTTCTCTGTCATTCCTAGTTTCTTTCAACCCTATAAATCCCTTCCTTTCTGGGTTTCACCACTCCTTCAATTTTCTATTGTCCCCTAGAGCTGCATTTTCCTCAATCACATGAAAAAAAGAAGGTTTCTTTCCATCATTTCGAAGGGAAATTGGCTCGAGGGAGGGGAGACAGACAGATTAACACTCTCCTATGGAGAAACTCTGGCCTTTGGGAGTAACTGAGTAATTTGGCAGGACAATTAGGTCAAGGTCCAGACCTCCCATTCCTCACAGTGTCAATGAAGCAGTGTCAAAAATATACTAGAATTAAAGAAAACTTTTCCAGAAAGCGCTGCTCCAAGATGGGCAGAAAGAAGGAAGTCCTACTTTTTGGAAATGCACAGATGTAAATATCTTGAAAATGTGCACTGCATAAGGCAACAAATCTGATTAGAATTACATGAAGCATGATAATAAGAGAGGGGAAGGTGGAAATACCATGCTGAGAGTCTAATGACAGCTAAAAGGGAAGAGGTTATGATGTGAAAACAGCTGAATAATGGTTGACAAGGATGATCAAATTGAACGTGTGAAACAGACGGCATCTTGCTGGACGCGGAGGAACCTTCAGAGCAAACTGGCCAATATGTTTTAAGGTCTTATGAAAAAAAAAGAAATGGGAGAGACAAAGAGGACACTGCACTTGGACCCGAGCAGACAGAACAAGGGAGCAAGCCCCAGGAGAAGGCAGCATCTCCGAAGGCAGCACAGGTATGGATGCTGCTTGAAGGCATGCAGAAGACAAAGTCTCTCAGAGAATCTGAAAACTAGGATTCTACTACACAAACAAGGCAGTAATGAAGACCTGAGGAAGCACAGCATTTATAGACAAGTTGTCTGTTGGCTACAAAGTTTTTACCAATGTAAGTGAGGGTTTAAAAAAAAAAAGGCCTCACTAGGGAAAAAACTTTGTAATGTCTGATTTAGTTGAAATACTTACCAATAACCTACTTGTTCCTGCAGAAATAGAGGTAGCAGTGATAAAGAAAAAAGGGGAGAACCAATCAATGTCAAAAAAGTCAAGAGTACAAAATATTAAAGAGTACAGCTGGGAGGAATATATGTAAACAAAAGTTAAATGGTTTTATAGAATGTTCAAGAGATTAAATATGAACTCTCCATATAACTCTTAGTATTTTAACAACAGCATTAAATTATATATATAGCAAAGTAGTTATAGTTACATTTATCATTCAGTGTAATAGCAAATTATACCTATTAAAGCACAGTTTCAAGAGTGTAAAGGAGAAATGTTTTAAAGCATACTTATTTTTCTTGCATTCATCTCTTTTAAGCCGTACAATAATTTATATTACCTAAACACAACAGCAGACTTGCCTGCAATATTTATATATGTTTTTCCTCTTTAGTTCTCAAAACAGCAGCCCTAACAGTCCTCCCTAGAAGGTATCGGTTCCTTAAATCTGAAGGGAAGTCTCTGTCCTAATTTGCTTTCGCTCACTTTAGATTGCACACTTTTGTTTCTGTTTCTTCCACTCCCCAACATACACCCCAGAACAAAAGTAGGATTTATGTGCAACAGAGCTTAGTAGAAATGTCTGGTCTGGAAAGTATCAGACCAAAATGATTTTGCTTTGGGAGTAATTTTCAAAAAGTTTTAACTTTTTTTTTTTTTTTTTTTTAATGGAAAATTCAACTAACAGAAGTACTCCCTGTATTGACTTCTCTAATCTTCCAACTTGGAAAATATTTATCTTAAACTGTTATATAATAATGAGGATGTGGGTTCATATGCCACCTGATTTTTGACAGTCATTCAGAATCTTAAAAAGTAGGAAGAGCAAAAGTAACAAAAGATCTAGCTTGAGAAAGGTGTATATTGGAATAAAATCCTTAAATACCTCACTTTTAATGGAATTTGAGTGTTTAACATGAGTTACATACAAGCTGTAGAACAGCATGAGAGCAGTTTCTTGACTGCATGATATGACATTTACAGTTGTGTATTGCAAGTTTTGCAAAAGTTCCTGTTTCCAAGATAGAAACCTTTCCTAGCCTTCAGGAAAGTGTGGCAGTGAAGCAAGCATGTACAAAGCATGTAAAATGCATAATAGATGAAACAGCAAAGCAGTTACATAACTGGTTCAGAAAAACTAGAACTGAAAACATAAATATATAACCTTCCCCTCAAAGGTTTCCTAATTATTGTCAAAAAAAGCTGAAAAAAAAAACAAGCTGTTGACTTACACGCTGTAAACACCTTGATCACAACAGATTTGTCTTTATTTCCCATCCTTTACCTCCATTAAGAGAGAACATAGCCCCCTGGAGCACCTTTTGCAGCTTTATGCCAGCAGAATATCCCTGTAGGACAAGGCCACTTGCAGATGCATGTCCTGGCATTCCTACCTCAGCAGCTAAACCAGCAGCCTAAGTCCTGCTGTTTTCAGATTGAAGATCCCACTATGTGAACAAACCACGAGGAAATATTTTGTGCATCACTCACATTTTAGGATGACCTTTGTGGAGGATTTTTACTGAAAATTTTCTATTTTTCTCTGGTTATAACTGCAGCATTGCTCTATTGGTTAATTTATCTGATATCAGTTATTAATATCAGTTAAATTATCTGACCAGAAATTTGCGGATAGGTGCCTATTTTATATACCTATTCCTAAAGGAGAAACAGTTTGTTTACGTGATTCTGTGATTAACTAAGTCAGGCTAATAATAATAAGATGCACATCTGCATACGTACACCAAAGACTAAGTAAATTTTAACAAGGATGTGCACATTTGGAATGCATTACTTCAAATGACAGATATTTTGACTTTGATCGCTTTGAAAAATGGCATGGTAGTTAAAATACCTTCACTTCTCCAGCAACGGCTTCTGTCTGTATAAATCGATGTTTTCAGCACTTTGCTCACCCTTAACACTACTGAGGGTAACAGAAGCTGTAACTATTTAAGTCTTCAGTCTTCATTGATCAAACAAAATCGTGCATGAACTGATATATATATGAGTTATACATAAAAGATACACTGCGTTGAGTTTACACTTGAATATTCAGATAACATGAAATTATAGCATGCTAAAAAAAATAGATTTTTTAACTTTAAAAAGCTGACTGAAGACCTATCAGAGTTCACATATCTATTTCTGGAATGCCCTTGAAAGTTTAAGGTCACAGTGTGCCAAGGCTGCAAATATGCCTGCATGTATTGCAAACACAAGCAAATATTTGTTTGCATGTTTGTATTAGTCCCTCCTCTGAAGAGGCAAGAGGCAAAGGAGAAGAAGGGGGCGACGTCTCCTTTGTATAGCAGTGAAAGACATCGAGAAACTTGCCACAGTTTACATGGAAAGTCAGGCAAGTCTCTGGGTGTTACTGTTTATAAAAATGCCTAATCGCCCACAATGACGTTGTGTCAAGGGTGACAAAAATATAAATTAGGATATAGAATTGCACTGCCATCCCAGGCAACGTGGCCTTCTTAGCCAGGACCTTGCTATATCTAGTGATGAAGCCAGGCTTACCAGGGATCCCTAAAACCAGCGATGGGCAGGTAAACTATAAAGAATTAAAATCTTAAACAAACATCAAAAAAAGCTATTTTTAAAGATGAGAAAAGCTCTTAAGGACAGCTAAAAGAATACAAAAGTTAAGCATGCATGCCTCCTAGCTCTTTCACATATTGTCTCATCCACTTCAGTCTTACTATTTCTTTTCATACTGCTCTCCCTTTCTGCACATGGAACTTCTACAACAATCAGGCATGAACTTAAGATGTTCCAGCGGTACCTTTAATTAAGAGAAGCATTAGTCCCTCAAAAAGATTTTCAATTCAGAAGATAGAAAATGCACTGAGTAAACTTGGCTTTCTGGGACTCTGTAGGCATTGTACCGTTCATTCCTCTAAACCTATCGGCTACAGCAGCAGCTTCTGTTTTGGAAGACAGGGCAGTTTGCAGGCTACAGAAGACTAGCTGCTATCTAATTTGTCAGGGAGATCCTCCATCTAAAGTCTGAAGAAAAGAACACTGGCCTTGTTCTGTGAATAAACTAACTTTGAAAATGGTATCTGTCCAATCTTTTCCACAGAACATGGTAGGATGGATTGAATTTTTGCTCTTGGTCTAGAATCAGTCCCTCAGTAAAAACTCATCACAATCAGTAGCCTAAATACTACCAAAACAAAAACAGACGCATTTTGAAGGATTATATCACACATACAAACACACTCGGAAATATTTTTTCAAGCAGAAGTCAACATAAACTTGCAAATTGCCCTTGCTCACTGTTGTACACACAGGACCATTTTTATCTTGATATCAGAGCCATTCAAAACAAGAATAAAAATTAAGCTTTTAGCTCAAGAACATGACTTCATGGCATTTAACACCATGTATACAATGACTTTCAGAAAGAAAAATAAAACCTTCAATTCATTCCCTGGTTTCTCATGTGCAACAAATTTCTTAAAAGTTACCAAGTCATCTACAATCTAGGTGGGATTACAAATCCACACCATGTTATTGCTGTTATTGACCTACCCTGTATCTGACAAAGCTGAAAGGATCCAGCAGAATAAGCCAAGAAGCATTTTGAAACAAATTCAAAGTAATAAAAGAACAATACAGTCTTCTAGTCTATTAATATTCTGTCAAAAAAGTATACACAAGCCAGGGTCTTTAAGACTAACTTAAACAAAAATTCTGATATCAAATGCACTAAAATAGACTGCTATAAAGCTCTTTAACACGCAAGCTGCTTGTACACAAGAAATGTGTAAAATATACAGAAATGTCTTTTAAACTCCCAGGTGTGACAACTTTCTGAGTTTTGCAGAGGGAAACTTTTAAAAGAGTCAAGGAGATAAGCCCTCCTATAAAGCTACTATTTCCATCTTCTACTAACTGTTAAAATAACTTAAAAATTAAACATTTTTAGATTTACATGGCAAGTTCCTCACCCATCCAAGCAAATGTGAGAAGCATTTCATTCACTATTCACTCTCTGCCTATTTCCTCGACTAATCATTGAACTGCTAGAAATCTAAAAAAATCCAAAAGCAAGGGAAATAGCTTTTAGAATATGACTTCAATAAAAACTTGAGAGATTTGTAAATAAAATCATGTTATCTCTCTCTGAATTAATGTGCAATGAAGCAAGTCTAAGGAAAAAAAATGTATCAGAAGAAAAAAATGAAGAAGTAGAAGGCAAGCTGAGGCATTACCCAACAGATTGCCACAGCTCACCAAGATTTATGGCAGAACTCCAATCTAAACCATGCAAAGTTACCCCCGAGCTACAGACAACTCATTTGGAAATGTAAGTTTTCAAGGGTGGTGAGTAAATCTAGTATCTGTTTAGTGATGGCATTCCCACTTTTTCTTAGAGGTTGAAATGTGTACATGCTAACAATTGAAATAGTAAAATTATAGTTTCCTTCCCGCTCCGCTCAACACTGACTGTATTTTTTCCAATTGTGAAGGAGGGAAAGAAATGAAAATGGCTGTTTATATATGTATACAGCTTATATATTACATATAATGCTAAAGATTTCCCAGCTCTTTCAGAAACTTGTGTAATGATACAGAAATGGACCAAAGGGTCTTCAGCTTAAGAAGGAGAAAATATTTACTTTAGGATTCCCACCCCCAAAGAAAACCTTGCAAGACGTTTGTAAAAAGATAACAGTAAGTAGGGGGAAAAAAAAATTATCTTAAATAAACTGCACTTAACAATAGGAAAAAAATATTCAAGCCACATAGCTCTCTACAGGCAGGGTCATAGAAAGAAAGGAAAAAGGTCACTGAAGTCTTTACAAACCCCCTTTTCACACATGAATCAAAAGTATTACTGTTTTCCATCTGGGCTTTGAAAGCTATTAAGTGAAATTAAATATTTACATGTTTTGTTCTCTTTCTTCTACACAGAAGATGGAACTTATCTTATTACCTCACCATTACTGGATGCGAAACTCTTTTTTTTTTTGTAAGTAAATATTCCAGCTTCTAGACTTTAACCTGTTGTCAAGATAAACTAATGTTATTTCAAAAGGTTAATCTGTTAAAGAGCTTCCCACTGCTCAAGGCTTCTTTCTAACATTACTTCAAAAAGTATCAGATTAATCCTCATCAAAGCTCCTCCAGATTTAATTTTTGAGGTCTAATATTTTAACCACCTCATTTAAAAAGGTGGTGTCACACAGTGTGAAAGAAAATTGAGAAGATGGTGTGATGTAGAAAGGTTCTGTATAACCATTTTATTTTCTTCTCCTTCCACTTTCTAGGGGGGAAGTGCAGCTGAAAGTACAACGCTAACAAAACTGTGGGCAAAAAACGAGAACTCCCCCAGAAAATCTTTAAATCATGTGAAAAATTAGGGGTGGGGAAGAAGCTTGGAATATGGAAGTTAACCTTCAGGGCTGTCAGTGCTGCTTTCTGCACCACAGGGAATTGGGGGTTACCAAAAAAACAAAAAAATCAGTCCACTGCAAATTCTTAGTGTTTCAAACAACACTCTGCAGTCAAAGCGGAAACTTTCTGGGGAGAATAAAGCACTTAAAGGGCACCTACTTCTTCCTCAGGGGGTTGTGCCCGCAGCACCCCCGGCAGCGGTGCCTGGAGGGGCGAGAGGGGCCGGGCAGAGGTGCTGGGCCAGAGCTGTCCAGGGCCTGGGTGCTGAACGTGCCTCTGCCCTGGGGGGTGACCCACCGTTTTCAGGTTTTTTATTGCGGGCGAGGGATTCCACTTTTGAAGCACATTTGTATGAAATGCCGAGCAATTTACTTGGCAGAGTGAGATTAATTCCCAGCCTCTTGTTAGTCCCGTTATTAAGCGCCGTTACGCGGACAATGGGCCGATGACACACACCAAGTTACGAACGCAGGGAGCGCGGCCGCTGCAGCCGGGCACCACGAAGCCCTCGTGGGGGTTTTAACTCTGAGTGCCTGGGATGGCACTGAAGGATGCAGACACCTTCCCTTCCTTCTACACAAAGCACANCCAAGTTACGAACGCAGGGAGCGCGGCCGCTGCAGCCGGGCACCACGAAGCCCTCGTGGGGGTTTTTACTCTGGGTGCCTGGGCAAGCCTCCGCGCTGAAGGATGCAGACGCCTTCCTTTCCTTCTACCCAAAGCACAGCGAGGCCCATGCAACTGTCAAATCACTGAGAATCACCTCGATTTGCACAGCACCGGTGCCAGCTTGTACTCACGGTCGATATTTTGCCTGTGCTGTGGAAAGTTTCTTGACACCCCAGTCAGGTGCTCTGAGTTTTAACGAATAACTGTGCCTGGCTTCTTGGTTTGTAGGCAAAGTTTCAAGTTTAATAACGATAACGGGAGTACTAATGCCAGACAGCACTGCAAGAACGTCTATTTTAACAAATTCTGTTATCAATTCATCCTCTTGAATCTGGCTGGGCAGACAGTTGCTGGCAGAAATCCATTTATCATGCCACTCGCTAGCTTTCAGAGTTAGCAAGGCACCACTACAATTTGTTGAACTTCCACCAAGAACAGTAAATCTAACAATTTAAATATGTGATCCTGCGATTCCATGCAGTGCTCCTTTCCTCCTGAAAAGGAAATAACAATTTCTGACAAACGGGATTACAGTCTTCAGGGCAGATTTGTGAAGACAGTAGAAGTTTTGCAGGTGCAAAACTTACTGACTTGAGTAAATCCATCCTCATAGCTGCCCATAGCTGTTGTAGCTGTCCAGATAGCTTAAAAACACGGAACTGAGTACTTTCGTCATCACTGAGCGAGCACAGGGCTAAGTACTTTACAGACAGGGTGACTTCTTGAGTGACTTCCCTATCTCCTTCTAGGTTGAGTTTAACATATCTGAAATTCAGTTACAGATATTTAGATTTGTAAGTTAACAAATCTTTAAGAAAAAGCACCTGAAAGCATTAATATATTGACATTTGAATTGGAAATTTCAATGCTCTGAGCTACAAATACAGCACATTTACCCAGAGAGGTCTTTAAGGAAGTAAGTTAAATCGAAATTGGCCTAGCTTGTGAATGGGAAGATCTGCTTCAAAATATTGCTCAATAAAATAAAATAAGTTATGTATGAGTTTTCAAGTTCAGGGAAATGAAAGTTAGAAATACTGAGAGGGGAAAAAAAAAAGATAGCTAAAAATTAGAAGTTCCATCAAGAATGATCTCTCTTTTCTTGATACACAATCAGTTATCTATTGCAGTGCACTATTAGTCAAAACTGGAAGAAAACATGCCAAAATAAATTAAATCTAATAGTCAAACTTCTGTACGTCTAGGGAAAAAGAAATCCAGAACTACAACACTGTTCTTTATGCACAGGAGTATTTTTAAGATCCAGCTAAATCAGAATTTCTGCAGATTTATTTTTGTTTCCAGTGACACTTCAGTTTGTAGTTCTGGTGTTGCGAGCGAGATGACTCATTACACAGAAAATAGCAATCAGGCAAAGAAGAGAGGGCAAGATAAAAAAGTAAATTAAAAAATAAGTAAAAAGAGATTCTCAAGAAGCTACATGCAGCTTTCGAGTGCTACAGGATTGCAGTTTAAAAGATTAGAAAACAGTTCTATCAGCACACTCACATCTTGATTACCTCTAAGCAAGAGTAACATAACATTTCCATGGGGACTTTCCCCTGCTCCTCCTCCTTGCCTACAAATTTGCTGTGCTTTTTATAGGATTTCCTCTGAGGCCAACATTGTCTGTGATGCTGATGTTTTTCACTCTTTTTAATTCTGAAGCTTCCTGTGCAGCACCAGGCCAGCCACACGTTCAATACAAACCTTAAAAATATTTCAAACAATGCTTGCACGCTACAGCTAACAGTTTTCCAGTTAAGAAAAGGTTCCTACAGGATACAGCAGTATAGAAGTAGTCCAAATCCATGAGGACATAGAGAAAATTAAAATAAATAAATGAGACCTTAGAGATACATCTTGCAATTAGTGTTTTGCACTTACCATTCCCAAAGCATTTTACAGTTTTTTCAGCTAAATCAAGTAGAGACATTTGCAAGCATTAGCCCTTCCGATGTTGATAAATTACACATCACTTTTGCATGCCAAGATATTGGCTGACTAAAACATAGCAAAAAGTGCACAAATACCCAAATTCCCATCCACTCGTCTAGAAGAGAAGTTTTCAGGTTTCACATTCTTAGCTCAGAATCTCAGAGCTGTCTCTAGGGCAAACTCTGGTAATAAAAAGCAGCAGCGACCTGTTTGTCACCCAGGAGCACCAACCCAAAGTGTCCATATGGCTTTTCACACAAGAAAAGCCAACAGCCCTCGAAACCACACGACACACTTGGGATGCACCTGCCATTTCACCAGTTAACTAACAAACTGCAGAGATGGAGGGAACTACCTGGGGACAGCAAACTAGAACCACCACCTCCTTGGTAGACTTGAGCAGAGACTCACTTTACTTTTGGCTACATCTAGCTTTGCTCTTGAATATACGCTTTGTGATAAGAAAATGTGATAAATCTGCGTGTGAGTATTTTCATCATTAAAGTTCAGCTAAAACTAAGTTTAGCTCAGTGCACTATTAAAAAAATGGAGAACGGTGGTACAAGAACTCACATTTTGCACAGAAAGACCTGTCATGTCTGCTCCGGAAAGTATAAAGCAAGCTATACTTAGCACTGACAAAGACTGCTCAGGGTAGAATATTCTCTTAAGAATATAATCTTAAGTGGTGATTAGAGCATGTAAGGAGAAATTCATTCTTACTCATTTCTGGCACCACTGGAAGAAAGGGCTGCAGCAAAGCTACTGGACTTTTGGTTGTTATTTTTCGCTCTCATGTCACTTAACACAATTGGTCAAATATCTGAACAAGTTGGAAGAGAGGAGAGAGAGAGAAAAAAAAAGCCAAGGGGCAAAGTTACTCTGGCCAAGATTAAAGCTAAGGAGAATCAGTACTGTCTGAAATGGAACAACGGGACTACTTTTTGACATTCACTCCAAGACCTTAGGTACAGACTTAAGCCTAACAGCATAGACTTGTCTGTGTGGAGAGAATCAAAAAAAACCCTGAACACTGCTGTAAGTCCAAGTGGTCTTCATAAAGCTTAGCTCTAGTCCACTTTCGAATCTATAGTTACCCGCAATGTTAAAATGTCAAGAAATGATATGATCTAAGCGTAAAATTGTCTTGAGCAAAGCTTTACAGCAAAAAGCACAATCAATAAATATATTTAAAAGGTTGATTTTAGATGGATATCTGCAGCATGACAGATACCTGCAGGGGAAAGTCATATTCCCACCCTGGCCAGGAAAAAGGCAAAACAAGGACTCTTGCCCTCCAGTTCCAAATATGTTTGCTATTTCCTTTTGACTTCATCAGCTGAATGCAAATGTGTGCTTTCCAAGTGCAGAGACAAAGAGGAGAGCGTGGGCTGAACAACACGTCATCTGTCGTACGTGCTCTACAAAAAACACATTCATGGCTTTAGCCACCTTTTTTGTTTGTTTGCAGCAGAACTAGCCCCACATTTGCAAGGAACATTTCCTCCACTCCCTAGTTGCATGTTTGTCACTGGATTTTCATCTTATCAAGTGCATGAGAACCAAAGTTTATTTTAGCACGCAGTTTATTGTGTCAACAATGAAGTCTGTATTTCCTTCAAACTGGAACCTGTTTCAGTATTGTATTTTCCTTCAAAAACATTTAGCCACATTTTCATACCCATGGTTAGAAAGAATCCTGGCATCACCTATCTTTAAATGATGCCATTTGCAAAATACAAATTCATGAATATGAGACATTAAGATATAAACTAGCATATCTAAGGTTGAAACAAAACAAACAAATAAAACTACCTGACAAGTAATATAGTTCAGTACTTAGGAAGCGAACATTGCCAGTAAATTTTATATTTAATATCTAAATGTTAGGAGAGCTGAATTATATATTCAAAGGGTACTTTTTGATAGCATTCAACACCTCTGAGCTTCATGCTATTTTCACTCTCATTTTCTTCCAGGGATTATTTCTTGTCAAAAACAACAGCCTTGTGGCTTGCTCTCCATGAGAGCGCCAAGTATGACTTTTATTGCTTTACAAGTGAAAAGGCATGTTACAAATATGAATGTGGATGCACAGATATTTTTTGTAACTTTGGAACTGTAATTTGTTTCTATGTTCATTCAGTTTTCACAAAAGGGTTTTTTTTGTTATTTTAACTCAGGCAAAAAAATGTACATGCACTATCACCAATATAAAAATTTAATGAGTAACTATACACACTGATCTACTTTTATGAACTATATTCTCATATAAGCACATAGATAGAGAAAAAAATAAGAACACACAGCAATTAAGTTTGCAAAACCACAATGCTGGAAAATTAAAAAGCTATAGAAAAACTCGCATGGGCAACCTTACGCTTGGCCACTTCACACCTAATGCTGCAATACTATCCTAGCTGACAGTTTGTCTGATTCCGTTTTGAAAATGAATCACAGTTCCCAGTGCAAGGGACCGGAGGAGCCCTGAGTCACTGCTGCACGTGTGTAGCGTGCTTCCCAGCACCTGGAATGCAGAGAGGTGATTTTAAACCGATTCTTCAAAGGACAGCAAAATACCATCTGCCTGTCTGAGTGTCTGCAGAAAGCATTTCCTGGCAGACCTTTCTTTTGCTGCATATGAAAATCTTTAACCGGTTTAAATCCATTTTGTGAAAACAACATCTACTGCTGTACATTGTGACACAGCTTTTATTTTAGCAGTATAGAAAAACCTGCTTAGGTTACACTCAACACAACCGAGCAAGCATCTGACCTTCATCTTTATGTCAAATTTAATACTCTGAGACAGATGCACCCTTGTTTTAATGGGGCACATATGTCTCTTCTTTCCCGGTGAGGATTGTAAGTCAGGGGTGACTATTCGATTCTACTTTATGTGGTAACAACCTTAACCACGTTTCAACTCAAGCTATAGGAAAACCCTCCAAGAGTTCTGTAAGCAAAGCACAGGACAGCCTTTATACATATTCTGCCAATGTGCTAGTACTAACATCTCAAAGAATGGCATTTACTAGCATTAATAATGGTCCAGATACTAAACTAGCCTCTGACATGTAAAACCTCCTCCTTCTTAATTTATAAAATTGTAACGAAATCATCACTCTGACATAGGGACTAATAATGATAGTCTGACCAGGAAGAGTTTTGGAACAGCACTAGTTTTCAAAGTCATTTACAAGCCAGGTGTTGTTATATAATTGCTTTATGCAAGTAATATCTTACATGTTAAACCAAATGAATTTTTCTTGACGCTTTCTTAAGCGAACGTGCTACATGTTAGTAGAAGACATGCAAGCGCACACCAGACAAGAACTCTGTATTTATAGCACACTAAGTCAGTCGGCAAATAGAATCTACTAAAAATATCAACAATGGTATGCAGCACACCCGCTCTTCGGGGACTAGGCAGTCCATGGTGGTCTGATTTTTAGATATAGCAAAGAAGAAAGAAGAAAACACTCAGGCAGGTCAATCCCTAAAGAAAACTAAGGCAGTCAAACCTCACAGAAGGCTTTGTATTCTATGTGGCAGGCAGGCAAGCGCCCCAGCCCCTACAAGATTTGCCTGTGGGTTTCCTAGTGTCCTCAGGCCACTTCTACACCATGTCCACACAGGGAGCAGAAGCATGTGCTGAATGAGGCTGAGAATAAGCCTCATGAGTACCACGGATGTCTTCCCATTCTTGCAAGCCTTTCCATCAGGAATTTGAAGCCTTTTAAACACTAGGCACCAAACAGCTCTAGATGACACCAAGACATGGTCATGAAAGTCATTATGGTTACTCACAGAGAAAAAGCTGCCTTGGGAACTAAGGCACTGCTTTAGGAAATAGCTAACAAGGACACATGCAATTAGGGTAGACAACAGAAACAATTTCCTTGATTCTTACATAGTGATGTGCAGGTAACTAAGGTAATCGTGGATTTTACAGCAATGTTTTCTTTTAATCTATAAGATGCAAACCTCTTAAAAATGCTCCTAAATAAAACCTCCGAGTAGAACAATCAAAAGTTTCTTACTCCTTCTTACAGTTAAACATCTGCAAGAACGTCCCAGTAAAAGAACATTCTAGGTAGAAACTAATGTAGGTCTGCCCTAAAAGTAACCAAACCATTAATGAGAAGCAGACTCTTTGAAAATAACTGTTGAAAATAATGTAAATTTGGTTCACGCATCTGCAAATTGCTGGGAAAACCCCCATCACCTTGTAACACTATTCTAAAACGTAGAAGCTTCATGCAAGACTAAGACAGAAAACCAAGAACATTTACACGATGAAGCTTTCCATAAGCAGCTGACAAGAACAGAAGAGAACTTACCTAAATTGAGAGACACGTGCGTGTGTGTGTGTGTGTCTTTTTTTTAAAAAAGTAGGTTTGAATTTCTAGCAGTCACAAAGACTTTCTCTAGAAGACAAATAAAAGACTTGGAAAG
The DNA here is from genome assembly GCA_013389825.1 of Crypturellus undulatus. Lineage (NCBI taxonomy): Eukaryota > Metazoa > Chordata > Aves > Tinamiformes > Tinamidae > Crypturellus > Crypturellus undulatus. Next base: position 40,909 of record VWPW01007390.1, on the reverse strand, counting down.
CAGTTGCAGACTAGTCTACAATGTGTGAGAACATAACAAAAGACACACACGAGGATATCAGAGGGGAATGAGGTACTGGCCAGAAGGTAAAGGGGAAGGCCTTGTTTGTACTGGTCTGCTAAAGGCTCCGTCAGGTATAATCACTGCCTCCGCAGCCAAAAGAAATATTTATATATGCCATTGTAATTAAGCTCTTTTCTTCTCCTGATATCATAAATATTGAAGTTTCCCCCCTAAATACAGCACTGCCCCTTTCATTATTTGGCTTTCCTAACCCCTTGCTTTTATCAAGCAGGAGGAAGAGAAGCAAAAAATAAAAGTCCGTCTAAGATCCTCTGTCACTTGCCTCAGTATTTACTTTGGTGCCACCAGACTCAGTCCAGGCGCCTTCTTGTTTGGGTGGGGTTTTTGTTTGTTTGTTTGTTTTTACTTCTTATTTTCCTCCATCCACTCCTTTGAAGTGTTCATGTCTATGTCTTTGCTGCCAGTGCATAGTCCCCACTACATACAGGAGCAACAGAAGCGCTCACTATATCTAGGAGCATAAAAACCTGAAGAGGAATCAGATTCCTCAAATTCATCTGTCAGAACATCCTTCTGAAACTCCTTATCAGATGATTTATCCTTGAAACGCTATCCCAGTCCACTGGAGTTTGTATCTGTATTTGGGTAACATGATGCTATTTCCAAAGCCTCCTGTATCAGCAGTGCCTGTTAAAGTGACCCTTCTCTTTCACCTTGCAGTCAGCTCGCACAGGTAGAGCTGAAGAGAACCTGAGGCTCTTGTCTATCTCCCACTCAATCTGAGGTTGCCACAAAGGTAGCTGTATGCGCATAGACATGTTGGTACTTCACTTCCAGACTGGTCTCCGTTTTAATCTTCTTTCACAACCTGCAGAATTTAGACAATGTCTCCCAGCTATTGCTCACGTTTTTCCAAGGCAGAGGATCATGGATACAGTCGTATAGCACTGCTGCAGCCAGCTGAACACAAACAAATCAAAACATCAGAGAACAGAGAAACTTTTCCTCTTTCTTGCTGTTCTGCATCTTGGAAGACTTATGAAGTCTGAAATACTTTTTGTGTTCATAATCACAAATAATTGCTATTGTAGCTCTAGTTGTCCAAGACAATCAGGATTTGTAGGGAGAAGTAATGGCTGCTATCAAACTAAATCCTCACTATCTTTCCTCATTCTCAACATACTTCCCAATCCCTTCCGAAGTCAGTAAGGAAGCCTTGGCTGCCAGAACAGGAACAGCATGGAATCCAGAGCCTTCGGGAGCATCACACTTCCCGTTCCAGGAAGCAGCAGTACTTGTGTGATACTGGGAGAAGAGTAAGGAAGTGACCAGAAGACTCCCACAAACAGCAAGAAAGAAAAGTGGAAGAAGGATCAAGAGACTCTCTAGAATAGAGTCCAACAGGGCATAGAACTAAACAGATCATATAATAAGCAAAACAAGATGTGGCATTCTGTGCAGCAGGTTGGCAGCCCTTAAAAACTACCTTTCTGAGAGTTCACGGCTTCTTCTCTTGCCATTTGCTTCCCACAATTCCTCAAATAATCTGAGTTATAACATGAGGTTTTCATGAACTTTCTTCCTTGGAGAATTCATTCACGAGCAAATTACTATTACAAACAAATGCTACAGTGCTACTACAAAATATCTGTAAAGGTTCTACCCTTTCAGTGTTACACTGGCAATAAATTCTACATCGTAAGGGACTATGTAGAAAAAGCCCAGTGAATTCTATCACTATGCACTTTCAAAAGAACATAATGAACTTCCTCCCTTGGTAAAGATGTGTAGAAGTGACTTGTTCTCCAAGTTATTACTTCAAGACTTGAAATCTGGCCTGAAAATTGTTAAGTAGTCATAGCTGACAGCACTATATATTTAAGACCTGTATTAAATATATTTAATATATGTTTAACATTTTCTGCTATCTATCGTTTGATTTTTAACACAACTTCTCCTCAAATATGCTTAAAGATAAAACTGTTTTCACAGTCTTTACTTCTGTCTTATAGCAGCGCTCCCATGAGGAGATTTCAAATTGAACCCTAGCAGGATATTTCTACTAGGTGTTTTCAGCAAGAATTTTCCCCTTTGCGATCACAACCTCAAATCCAGAAATAGGATCACAAGCACAAGGTGGGTTCTAAGTCTCTGTCAACATTTTAATTGACACAAGCAACACAACAGTTGCCCAAAGCAGAAAAAATCCTGGAGGACTGTTCATTTTTATAGATAAACCAGTTGTAGCAGTAAAGGAGTATTACTGGCCAAAAACAGATAGGCTATATTGTAACTACAAGACTAGCCTTGCTACAGTTGAACATAGGGACAGTCCATGAAAAAACGGTTATTAAAAAAACAGTGCAAAAATGAAACAGTGGACCTCAAGGCCAACTCATATAGCGGCTATTCTTAAGAGAAGATTAATAAAAATTTATTTGGGGGTGAGAAGAGAGGTCAAGTCCCTTTCACCGAGGAGCAGAATTGGAAACTCCCGCCCCAAATTCCTGATCAAGTCTTATCACCTTGATGGAAGCTGGAACTAGGACCGTGTTGCAATAAACCCTGTGAACATCACACACTAGTTTCGACTCCACTGCTGGGGTGGCCCAGATAAGATTTTACAGAATTTGGGTCTCCTTCTGTGTAATGCTCCAAGCCACTCCAGGAAAGCTCATAGTCCAGTCAGACAAGGACGCATATGCTCCCTGAGACAGGCCTCAATTTTGAACTGAACTCTTTCTCTGAGATCAGACATAAGGACACAAAATGGTTTTTTTTTCCATTATACTTAGCTCACCGAGGTGTACAAGGCTCAGCTCAGTCAGGACCATTAGACCCTCATAGAGAGAGAAGTCTATTGATACCACAATTCCCAATAAAGGGATAAAGAAATTAGCCCATCATACTTCCCAATATGTTAACATATGAGAACGATAACTTTTATACATTCTTGTTTAAATGGCACATTAATAAGCACTAAGGATTTAAGTATGTTAATATAAATATATATTAATATATAAGTATTAGTTAATATTTATGCATTACTTCTATACTCTCAGCTGCACCAAGAAAGTGACAACAGAATTCACTAATAGCAAATTAATTAATCAAAGGAATGCAATACCTGTGCGTCACTGAGACAAAGCTAAACAATATGTCTATAAAACATAATAGTTGAAGAATTAGTTCAATGTATGAAAATTTTTGAAAAGGAAATAACTTTCATAGAACTGCTATGCTAATTTTCAAAATTAGTGTCAGTAGTTTTTAATATAAAAAGAAACAATTCACTTAATTTGTAGGTTGCAAAACAAGGGACGGTACTTCAGACATGCTCATAACACGTAAGATATGTGCCAGGTGCCACACCTAGACAAGCTCGAGCTAGTTGCCATCAGGACAAGAACAACCCTTCAAGTTATTTTCCACCATGATGAGTGCTACTATTAATTTATAATCTTCAGCTGGTCTGCTTGTTCCAAGCATCTTGCTATTATGAGGAATCAAGAAAACACAATGCAGGCAACTGTAAATTTAAAAATGATTCAAAATGATGGAGAGTTATATATCACAGAATATTTAAATAGAAAAAAAAATAATGTGTCAAGAAGCAAGTCCTTCCTCATAAATATTGCAATACTAGGATTAAACAGCCATTCATCTCCATAAGAAAGAGTAAGATTTTTAGAACAGAATACAAGTAGATTCACAATCATCTTGTGACCACGTAAAGACAGTGTATTTTACAAGCTGCTACTCACAACCCTAACATAGGAAATCCCATTATTTATTAGTCAGTAGATAGAGTATTGCACCAAGAAAACCAATAACCTCTTCATCATGTCAGTCGATAATCTTGGAAATACTCCAATTTGAAAGGTTCTCCAAAGACAAAGTAACTACAGAACAGCAATTAACACACAGATAACCACCTGACACAGTAAACCGTGATCAAGTTCAGAGCCATTCTGAAGAGATCTTACTGCAGCTGAATAAACAGTTTCCTAGATTACTGCCACTCATCCCTGCCACTGCATCTACAGTTAATCCAGTCCCCCTTCACGAGGGAGCAGGTTGCAGCACAACGTTTACCCAGGGAGGGAAAAAAAACATTGAGCACCAACCAGCTGTATGTTCTAAGATTTCCTTGTGCCTAGCACACACTGCACAATCCTCATCAGTATGGCATCCTTTCATCACTAAAAAGCACACGCACTCTCTTCCCCCGCAAGCTGCTGCGATGGTATAGCAAGTACCCTTGCATCAAAGCACTGCTATTCAGCTGCTTGGCACTGGAGAATAGCTGTATTTGCTCCTTTAACACGGTGGGGTTTGACAGCCTTCTGTTATGTTGCGTTCAGCCATAGCACTGGGAGGAGACAGTTTTAGATCTAGGAAATAAAAGATAATGCTGCTATCTGCAGGTTAACGCACCAAGAAGGACCTATGGGTGGCTCGTCATGTGATGGAAATCTCAAGCAGCATATGAGGGTCAGGTTGAAGAGCATCCTGCTTTGCCTACAAACTGGCTGCACTACAGAAAACTCCATTTTCTACAAATAACACTTATGGAAGGATTAGGACAGAGAAACATTGTAATTTTATATTGACCTGCCTTGTCCCCAGAAGACAGCTTTGCTGGAAGTTAGTGCTTTACCACACTATAGCACATATACACATTGGAACTTGCAAGGGAAGGAAAGCATGAAAGAGGTGACATTGCACCTTAACGCCTGTCTGATGAACAATGACCTTTAGAATAAGCAGCACGGAAAGCAGTCAGCAATTTATATGTAGCTTTTTAACCTTAAGTAAAGGACACAGGCAGTAAAATGCAAAGCCTGCTCTGGCACTGTTCCTCTAAATATCCCTGGAAAGGCAAAACTTGGGACAACTTGGACACAAGCTTAACATGCTCCTAAACGGTCCTTGCTTTTTGGTGAACTCAAGGTTGGGCTGGACCTCCCTGTTCCCTCCTGTCCCAAGAGGGCAGCGGCACCCCCAGGACCATGCGGTGTTGGTTCCACAAGGGCTCCTTGGTGGCACTGCCAGCCACCCAACTATTCTCATCCCTTAAGGGGGAAATGCATTAAATAAACCCACTTCAACTTCTGTTTTTTTTTTTCCACAGCCCAGAGCACGAGGGTCCAGAAACAGGAACAAGCAGCAGCCTCACACTAAGCAGCGCCTAAAGAGGGCTTCAGTCCCATTTTAAAATAAACGGCGGGGACACATGATCCAATTAAACCCTAATTATGTAAGGAGCAGGCAAGAGTATTTACATAGGCACTGATTACGGCTATTAAAGTCTAAAGTCGGCGGCCGCCGAGCCTCCCTCGCCGCCGCCCGAGCCCACGGTACCGGGGGGGAAGGGGGTAGTTTCGCTTCCCAAACTCCCACCTGGACCCACAGGAGACACCGGGGACGCCCCCCCGGCCCCGAGTCGGGAGCCCGAGGCGATGATTCCCCGTAACCCGCGCGCCCCGGGCCGGGCTCGCCCCCCACCACACACACACACCGCGGGACCCCCCCCTTCCCCGGCCGTCCCCCCGTTACCTCCGAACAGGTGCGGCGAGAGGTGAGCGGGCAGCGAGCCGATGACGAGGCGGGGCCCGGCGGGGCCGCCGCCGCCCGCGGGCCGCTCCCGGCCGCCCTCCTCCGGGGTGCTGCTCACCGAGTCCTGCGAGCCGTAGGCGCCGCTGCTGTGGGGGATGTTGAAGGCGGAGTGCGCGGCCCGCGCCGCCGAGCCGCTCGCGCCCATGAGGGACCTGC
>VWPW01007390.1:0-34421 GCA_013389825.1 Crypturellus undulatus | reverse complement strand
GCCGCCCCCGGCCCGCTGCGAGCAACGGGAGGCACCGCGGCCGGAGCCGGGGCTGGAGCCGGGCGAGCGGCGGCGCTTGCCCGCCCGCCCGCCGCTCCCGTCTTGCCGGAGCCAGGAAAGAGTTAAAAAAAATGCAAATAAATTAAAAAAAAACGGCCGCCGGCAGAAGCGGGGCTGCTGCTCGTGCCCGGCGCGCGCCGCGGCGGCCGTTGGCGACCGTTAGCGGCGACCGTTAGCGGCCGTTGGCGGCGACCGTTGACGCCGGGCAAGCCAAGGCGGGGTCCTGAGGGAGCAAGCGCACGGGAGGCGCTGCCAAAATGCCTCGTTTTAGCATTAGAAATAAATGAATGAAGAGAAGCCCGCGGGGCAGCGCAGGCGGCAGCGCGTGCCCTGCCGATGAGCGAGGCCGTGGCTGCCCAGCGCGGCAGGGCTGTGGCACCGCGGCCCGGCCGGCTGCACCGCTGCGCCTTGGGCAAGGCAGGGGAAACCCGTGGCCTTCCGCGGTCGGGAAAACCCCACGGTTATTGATGGGAGCGCTACGCGAGCACGGATTGACCGGCAGCCAAAAGTTCTGGCCCGACGACTTATACCCGCGTCCGTAAGTGGCTCGGTTTGCTCGTGACATATTGAGTCAAGGGGTGAGATCGCTTGGTCCTTTAACAGGGAGTGATAGGATGGAATAGGATAGAATAACCTGTTGGGGGGCTGAGGGGGTGCCTCCCCCTTTCCTCCGCTTTCCCACTCGTGCTACAACTCGGCGCAGAGCGGTTCTGTGGCCGGTGCGGATCCCGGGCTCCATGAGCGATCCCGCAGCTGCCTCGGGAACAGCTCGGCCTTTTGTGCGCCGGGCGCCGGGCGGGCAGCTGCGGTGGGTGATGTGGCCGTCCCAAGCTCTGCCGTCCCCGCTGGTGAATCACAGGGTTGGCGCTAGTCGTGGAAGATGCCCCGAGGTGGATCGCACATGGACGTTTTATTTGTCCGTCCTCTGAAGAAAGAAAATCAGTGGCTGTGCTGCCTGCCTGCTCCGCCGACGGCTGCTTTCGGAGCCCTAGGACAGAGGTACTGACAGCACAGAAAACAGGGAGCTATGCAGGAGACGGAGATCCTATTAGTGTTCACACAGAGGGAAAAGCTACAGGAGGAATTCATTTCTTAATAGTTTCCAAGAATCCACATAGGCAAAGGACATTGCAGACATGACTCATAATTTCTGCTCCTCGCAGTGATTGCTGCGTGTTCAGCCCTATCAGGGCAGGCTTAGAGGACAGCGTCTTAGCTAAGAGTTTTATGGAGTTTTTAAAATTTCCACTACGATAGAGTATTAGTGGGCCTGGTCAGCTGCTAGAATAAACAGTAAAAGTATTTTGAAAATGATGCACTGCTATGCAGTACCACAGTACTTTTTGTAATTTCTCCACAGTGGGTCCTAAGAGTTGAGCAATCAGTAATATAGATTACATTTGGGTGTGAGTAATATTTAATTTTGAATTAAATGGTAAAGTCTATGAAAAAAAAACTTTAAGATATCCAAACAGTTAATCGGTGTTACAATCAGCATATTACCTCCAACAGCATGGAATGAATCATGTTTCACAGAAAGCAAGTCACAGAAAAGAAATATGTCACAATAACTGTCATTCCTGTCCCCTTCCCAGAAAGGGTGGACGTTCCCAGGCAGGCGTGCATTTTTTTGGCCTTTTTTTTTTTTTTTTGCTTTGTATGTAGAGCATCTGGTTATAATATTTGCAAGTCTCTCACTGTCAAGATGAATCTAAGCAGGACATGTACCTCAAAGGACACCTGCATCCAGAAAAGCAGTTTGATATACTTCTGAGCCAACTCGGTCCCCTCCTTCACTCCCAGCGCCTCTTATAAATAGTTAAATAGAAATTTTTGAATGTATGGACATTTGCCTGTTTAGCAGATAGTACAGTTAGGTTTTCAAATGTTTTTTCCCTGCACATAAATGTCTACTAGCAAGAAGACTTGTAGAGACAAGTGCCTGACACTTTATCTTCTAGCCATTTATTCATTAATACACTCCAGAAATAGTTTGCATAAAGATTGCAGCATAGAAAATAACCAGTGACAAGAGCACACAGTGCAGAGAGAAAGTAGGACATTGTGTTGCTGACCAACTTTCCACTGATCTCCAGAGCTCAGTGGAAAGTACGTAGTTATATAAACAAAATTAACTTCTCTGGGCCTCCACGGATGACTGCTGTTACTACTCCTGCAGAAACATATCTAGGGAATCTTATTCTTAATTAATTAAGCGCCAAATAGGAGCTAACCCTCTTGTTCCTTGTCCAGGACAGCCAAAGAAACTGGTTTAGACAGGCAGAATAGACTTGCTGTTCTCCATTATAAACTGCATGCCTCCAGTTTGGGCTACAGTGCCTTGTCTATCAGCGAGTGCAAATAAGAAACTTGTTTCTTGTCCAGTTACTTTGACTGTGCCCTAAAGAATACAGAATTAACTATAAGTGCATAATATTGCACTTTTCAGAAAACATGCTCAGATAAGCAGAACAGGGGAGATTAATTCTACTAATCGGTGACCTATGCAGAGAAATCATCCTCCCTCTCTTCCCCTTACATGGCTATTACAGTGAGGCTAAAACAAGGTTTCAGGCAAGGTTTCATTTCTGGTAAAACATCTGGCCTTAAACTAATAAAGCCAGCCACAGGTTTGCATTCTGTTCAGATTTCTAAAGGAGAAAGATTTTTCTACAAAAACAGGAAATACTAGTGACATGCAACTATTTTACAATAGCTAATGAGAACTCTTAGTAGAGTTTGAGCAACTAGATTTTCTCATCAGATACCAAACTGGAGGTGCAGGTGGTAGCTGGAAAAGATGTAGCACTACTGCAGTGAAGTTTTTGCGTTTTTATATATTTTGGGTGTTTAAAATAAATAGCACTGCAAAACCCCTCTGCCCAGATTCTGAAAACAGGACTGTTTGAGGTGCTGGGTGCTCATAGAAGAAAGCAACACAAAGCAGTTTTATCCCTGGGCAGGGATAAGATGTGTAAAATTCACATGCCTTAAATATCTGTAGCTAGATTAAGCCATCAGGCTGGCCAGACTGTTTTTAGATATGTTTGTTTCTGTAAGCTAAAGGAAAAAGGTTCCCTGTTATCCCTGGAAAAATGGCTATGAATGATACATAAACCCATCATATGAGTCTTTTTTAGACATCTTTTGGTATCAGTGCATCTCCAGCTGGTAACTGATATTTCAGGAAACATAAGTGACCCTATAATTCAATAACTGAAATTTGAATTTGCACGGAACATCTCTTTGCACACCTGACTTCAATCCTGCAAAGATATATGTGCATGCTCACACTGATGCAGTGAGAACAGTCCTACAGCGTGCTGTGATCACTCCTCTCAGAATAAAAAACATTAAGCAGCACTGAAAATACTGCCAGCTTTAGGTCCTAAACTTTAGTCTAACAACTGCAATTGAAATTATTATGGTGAATATGTTTCCCTGAGCTGTTTCACATTCCGAGTTGTTTTATTGTAGCCACTTCGTGGGTAACCAGGCACAAATGCCACTTCAATAATCTGCCGTTCTAGCAGATAATTACTACAGTGTTGTAACTGGTTCTCTAATAAAATACATTTGATTTACTCGTTTGGTGGGTTTTGTGTGCTTTTGTGTATGTGTGTGTTGGGGTTTTTTTTCTGTTCCTACCTTTGCAAGCCGCCTCCCACCATATAATCTTTTTCCTGACCTTTCATGCATCTATAGTCCATCTCTCCTGTGCTCCCCTTTTTCAGAAACCATTGTGCGGACCACTGTTAGGCACTCAAACAAAGGACAAATAATAATTTAACGATGGTTCTATCAATCAGCACTAAGCATAGTTGAACCGATTCATCAATGAAGTTACACACTACATGTTTCTTTGGGCCCATACGCTTTTCTGCATGTATGGGAGTATGGGGATAGACTTGCTGACCTGCAGTGGTCCCATACGGCTGATTTTTGTCTGTTCTATGATTTCTCCCAGGAATGGGTGGATGGCAAGCGAACAGATGGATGTTTACTCTCTCCTGCTTTCAGCTCTCAGGGATCAGCACCCAGAAATGCCAGCGGGACGTGGAGTTGGGAGGACTGTGCAGCAGCTCTTCTCCCTTTGCTTCTGCAGGAGACAATGACGGCCCCTCGCAGGCTACTCCTTAAGCACACTGTTTAGTCTTGCAAGTCGGAGTGCCAGACCAGGAATCCCTTGTGCACCTTGGGAGGCTGTTGGCTTTCATAGACACCCTTATCTGGAGCGTTCACACCGGTTAATAAAGAAAGCACTTGAAGTCTCCAGGCAGTGAATATTACTCAGGTAAATCAGCCCTCAGCAACTGGTTGCAGACAAGCTCTTTTGCAAGATAGATCTTTCATGAGCAGCGCTAATTGCTCGAGTGCTAGACATCTATAGAAAGAGGTGAGTAAATGGAAAAGAGCGTTACAGAAACAATAACAAAGTGAAATATGTAGGAATGACAGCAGGTGGTAGAGCCACGTGACATTAGATTTGCCAAGTGCAATTTGTGTTTTTGCAGTTTCTTCATTTTCTGCCAAACATTGCCTTAACTCAGCCTCTCTGAGCCTAGGAGAAAAAAAATGACTTTATCCTCATTTTTTTTTTCCAAAGTATTTGTTAATATTTTCAATCAGTGTTTTTAGTATTTTTATTCTCATATTTTATAGCCTCCTACCTACATTCTGCTACCGATAAGCATTATAATTAGAAACGAAAACATAGTAAGGAACTACGTATACGGCTTTTAATCGCAGCCGCTTGGGCAGTCGCACATACGTTACAGTGACTCCTTGCAGCAGAAGTCAAAGGGGCACTGACAACCATAAAACATAGCAGAAGCAAAATGTATCTGTCAGGGCTATGCTTTATGAGCAGGCACTTGGTGAAGAATACAGGGGCATGTAACTGGATTTTCCTGCAGGCCTCGATCGTGGCTGGAGCTAAACTGAGCCAGGAGGAACGTCAGAGAGCTCAGATTCACGTTCTCTCCCAAAAACGTGTCTTCTATCCAGGCTTCTGAGCATCTTGCACGAGGCGTGAGGATGGTGTAAAAGGCTCCGTCTGTCGCGTTGGCTCCGATCCACTTGACAGGGGACAGAAACCCTGAAAGTAAGGGATGAGAAAACTGCACTAAATCCTCATAAATCCTCTTCTCCCCTCTGTCCTTTCCCAGTATTTACTTCTCTAGGAGCAGAAGTGGTCGCTTGTAGACTGCTTGTAGGGTCGGGATGCTCCATGTCCCTTTCTTCAGCCCTCCCACTGCACCACAGGGACCACTCACAACTGAGACCGGGAGGTTCAAATTTCTTTAAGAAAGAAAATGTTTTCCGAGAGTGGGAGGAGGACAAAGGAGTCTTTCTAGGTAATGGGACTGCGTGGCCTCTGACTTAGCACTAAGAGACTTATGGAGGTGAGATAAATGATTAACAACTCCCCGATCGCCTGCACAGCTCAACCCCAGCAGGCTCACAGCTTCCCAAGATGATCCAGAACCTCTTATTTTTGTCCGTCAGCCTCTTAAAGCTTTTCCTCCAGGGCTAGGGCAGCTTCTCTGTAATGCAAAGGTGACACACTCAGTGAATAGGCCATTTCTGCAGCTTTATTAATCCAAACTGAGGACACAACACAGGTTTATTCCATTTGGAGGTTGAATGGTAAACAAAAGATCAGTTCTGTGGGAACATCAAGAAGCTGGACAGACGTGATTTTTTTCCCTGGATGACAACTCTTTCTCTCCTGAAAGGAAGCAAGCAGAGTACATTGGAATCATGAGTCCACACTGACATCTAGTGCTGAAGAAATCACATCCACTAGCGAGGAAACAAAGAACAAAAAAGTGGCTGACAAGAATAAAGATCTAAACCTGTGGCTCAGCGCACCCTAAAGGGGATGGACAGTTGATGAGCATAACCAATAGACCTCTGCTGCTAATGGCCCGGAAATCTGCATTTCGTAAACCCAGATTCGCAGGGATATCCAAGGAGACAATGCCTTGGTAAAAAGGAAAAAAATCAAAAAGATTTTCCTTGTCTGTAAGCTTTCTGCCCACCCCAGAAATGGTTCATCTGTTTAGTAGAGGCTTTTAGGTTCAGTGCTCCCTTACCTCCCATTTTAATACAAATAGTCTCATCATTTGTCTATTAAAAAAAATATGTTCTTAGTATTTTACTGTGCCTTTAAGGACAAGCAGAGACTGAAAAATAAAATATTTGTGATTTTTCACTGCAATTTCTATCTTCCAAAGGGATGTAATAACAATGTACAGAATAATGAGTATTTTTCACTGCCTTGACTTCCATCACACTCCCTTTCCTATCACCAGGAAAAACGTGAGATTAAAATAATGCGTTCCGTGGGCTTCAGAAGTGATATATGCATGTCAGTGTTCTATAAATCATCAAAGGAGCAGAGCAGAAGGACAACACCAAAGCCACTGAGATCAGTGGATTTTCTTTTTTCCATCGAATCCCATGAGCTTTGGCTGAGGTCCCGTGTCAGAGCTCTGCCGGCGTCACCGGGAAGCTCAGCGGGAAGGTGAAGCAGAGGTTGCCAGATGTGCTCTTCCTATAGGGAATCTTGTTGTCTGCGAGCAGGATTTCACAGTGGGACCCACGGCGTGGACGCAAAGCAGGTGCCAACCTACCAGCCGCTGCTACGACAGGAGTTTGCTCTTAGAGAAAGCCTCTAAATGAAGGGTCACTTTAGTCATGTTGGTTTATCCTTCCTGCCCTTATAGCCTGAAAGCCCTAGTATAAAGATGCGATTTCTTCCTTTAATATTCACAGTTCTGTGTTTTTTTTTTCTGGGTAATAAGCCTGCAGAAATCTGCGTGTCGTCACACCTAGACTGTATTCTTCTCCACTTCGTGTAATCAACAACCACATGCAGATTTAAAAAACATTTCAGATTTTTGTGTCTGGATTGGACAGATTGAGACAGACAGCGAGGATTGGCAGGCCCAATTAAACCATGAATAGCATAAGTTGCTGTCAAAAAATAAGGATAGAGCAGGAGAAAGCATGTGGCATCTCTCACTAGAAAACCTATAATGATTGGCATGCTCAGTCGGAAATATTCTTTCTCCGATTTAATGGGGGCTCACAGTGCTCCAAACACAAATTGTCTCACAGCTGAGGCCATGCAAATCAATCATTAAAACCTAGGGTTAGATCCTGATATCAGTTTAAAAGCCATTAATAGAAGTAGAATTACACCAAATTTACACTGATGGCCCAAATGTGTCATCATGAGCAAAAGCGCACAAAACTATATTATTTATTCAGATGATATAGCAGCTAGGATTTTTTATTTTCTTGAAATAAAATTGTCTAGTCCTGTACTGAAAAAAAAAAAATAGTAGAATAGTAAAAAAACAAACAAACAAAAGACAGAATAGAGACAGAATAAAGTCGAGCAGAACAATATAGAGTGGAGTAGGGTAGGATAGAATACCAGTAATTAATTTAGGGAAATGCCTTGATGAAATTTAAAAACATGGAAAATATTCCCCAGATATTTATTACCATCATTGAATTAAATCATTTCAGCATAGATGTCATGCTATCATGATCTTATTCATCCCTTCCTTTCCAGCTTTTAAGAGGACCCAAAGGGCATGTAATTTGACAGTAGCAAATTATTCAAGAAGGTGCTACTAACATTTTAAAGCTGCCTAGTTTGCAGAGCGTATTCCTTGCAGTAAATGAATATCCAATGTTAATATATCCTGCTGACTTTAGTTCCTAAACATTTGGCAACATTGCAGAGTGTCTTAAAAGCAATGTTTTTCTTCTTTTTTTTCAGTACAGGACTAGACAATAATGGATATACTCACGACTCAAAGTACTGACTTGCTTTGTGCAGACTACAATCTATTTTTATGAAATTTCAAATGCATTTTAGGGGAACAGCAATTGAGGCTGAATGGTAATAATTTAGTCATTTGGGGTTGTTATTGGATCAATGGCTGGATCCTTTGCCTCGTGTTTGGAAGTGAGCTGCAGTGAGGAGAGCAGCCCTGTACATGAGCAGCATGAATAAGCGCTGCCCTGCGCTGGGGCACCTGCACGTGGCCTTTTGTTTACTCCGTGAATCAGGACTCGCACGGATCCCCAAGCTGGGGTGAAGGAATAACTTCTGTAATCGGGTCCGTGCCAGGGGTAGGCGGCTTTTACAAACTATTATTGCCCGTGAGACGAGAGTGACAGGACCTTGGCAGGCGCGGGCTCACGCAGCAGCAGCTTAAACAGGGCTGGCTGACACGGCTACCCTCATCCTAGGGGCTGGCATCCTTGCGGGAGCTGCCGGAGGGATACGGACAGCTTGACGTGTTCAAGGAAAGCAGCAAGGACGTGAGCCGTGGGCAGCCACCTCATTGCCACATCCGAATTAATATCCTGATGCTTCAATACGGCTCTGAACAGCCTCTAATTCAAGCAGTCTGTCCTCAGAGCCAGAGAAAAAAGATAAACGAATGATTATAGTTATGGAGTGCAGTGTTTTACACATGCTGGTGAAATAAAACAATGTCTTAGAAAGTCCACAAATAACAAAAATATCTCGAAAGAGTCATATCTCTTTTTGCAACTTCCTCCCTATATTTTGAGGAATTCTCTTTTCCTTTATCTGAAAATTATTCTTTCCAGAATCCTTTTATAACTTTTACTCTTTAATTAAAATCATACTTGATCATCTGATCCTTTGTTCTGTTAAACAAAAGACACTGTGCTGTTTTCATTAAAAAAAAAAAGCTGAATTCCTCTGTTGATAGCACTCAAACCATTTCAACATATTTTGGCTTCAGGTTCCTATTTGCAATGGAAAATGACGGAGAGATCTTATGCAATTCTACTTTTATCAAAAGCCTTTTGCAATGGGAAAAGAAAAAGTAAACCTGAGTAAGGATGTTGAAAGCTATTAAAAACCTGTTGTTAAATCTAAAATCATTCAAATGAAGAACTCCTTCCACGTAAAGGAAACTGGAAGGAGGGTGCAGTGCCTGGAGAGAAGCAGCACAGGTCACAGTGAAACCCATTCTCATTTTTCAGCTGTCTGACTTGATTATTTGGGCTATTTAGAAGTCACTTTGTCTCTTGTTGATTCAGTTCCTCTCCTTGAATTATCTACCTATTTATCATTTTGTCAGGCTAAAACATGTTACAAATTGCAAGAAGCTCAAGCAATAAGTAAAAAGGGTCTTAATAAGCACAGAAGGTCAATACGTTTTATGCTAGATGCCTAAGGAAAAATGTGCTTTGGAAATTTAACTCTGCTCACAGAAATCATGTTATCCATGATATGGATATGGATATGGTATGGAAATACCAGTTACAAAAACAAATAAACAAACAAACAAAAAATACCCCAAAACATTCTCAGATGCTGGCCTGCTAAGCAGAGCCGTGAAGAACAGAGGGTGCTACAAACATTTCTGCAAAAATACTGTGTAAATTCACTTACAGAAGGGTAGCTCTTAAAAATGAGTCACAAATACTTAATTGTGCAGATGCCATAGTGGTTAAAGCAGACACTTTTGAATTTGCTCGGGAACTTATACAACCTATACTGAAATAAAATAGTAAGTATTTGATAATTAGCAGCTGCCATAAAATAAATATGCTTGACTGTTAATGCTGCCACCACAATTAATCACGAAAATCCTATGCCAGGTATTGCAGACTGGTTTTCGTTGACATTGCTGTGCAGTGCATATTAGGGCTTTCTCAGGTAGGAAATTAATTCTTATTAAAATGCCTTGCAGGCATCAAACCTGAAGTAACAAGACAGGCACGAGCTGGGAGTCCAGTGGCAAACGGGGGGTTTTACATAAAACATCTCTTTAATAATCGGTCGGGGGAGACTCATGAGAAAGAAAAGGTGCCAGATGGAGCCAGCTTTGCCTCAGCCCGAGCAGAGCCTTTCGCCCCATTTTAAAACAGTAGGATGGAACATTGGGAAGGCTGAACGGATCCAAAGACAGACAATAAGGAATTTGGACGTGCTCTCTTTTCTGCTGTTTATTGACTTAGTTGACTGCCAACTCATAGGCTACTGGTAGAAGTTTAATTATGAGCCCTTTTGTTCTCATTATAAACCACCATTCTTCGGGGTTTTATTATTCTAGTTCTTAAGGCCTTTTCTGTGTAGTTAGCAGAACTGGATCCATTTAGAGACAGAGTTAGCCAGACTGATGATAAAGTTGTGTTTAAACCAGCCCAATGTACCTCTTCACCTCTGCTCCATGCACTAAAAATCCTGCCATTTTATTTACCACCGAGTCAAAGGTAAGTGGAACCAGCTTGATAGTCTCTATAGAAAAAGCTCGCTAAGATTCCCTATCCCAGAGGCATATGATTAACCTGGAATCTCCTAATGAGGCTGCCGCATGGCACACATCCAACGGACAGGTCATTTGGTCAACATTTGTAAGAAACACTGGATAATATCCCATATTTTGGTTCTTGCGGATCTTTCCCCAGTCCTTCATCTAGATCTGGGGTACATGCCAACCTCTAGGTCCCACTGCTTAATAAAGGTCTGAAAACATCGCTATTACAGGAAGGCTTCCCTGTATTTTATACAGTAAAAAAATGGTGTGAAAACACCTGAAAGGGCAGAAGCAGATTTCTATAGACAATATTGCCCTATGCTGATTTCAAAGAAACAAGGAGAGATTTTTTTTCCCCACACATATGAGAAGATCCAGAAGGGGTAATCAGTTTCTCTTCTCTAAAGGATGCAATAATTTTGAAGCCCATCCAGAGTATTTGTTGTCAGAGTGTGTTAAAACGCCCACAAAGGTATTTAGAAGGCTACAATATGCATTTTGGAATGTGTAATCACATGGCTACCTTTTGTGTGATTAATTGCANCAATATGCATTTTGGAATGTGTAATCACCTTTTGTGTGATCAATTGCGAGAGCAGAGACTACATAACACTTCTGGAAAGCTTTTCCACAGGGGCAAAGAACGAGTTGGATTCAACTGAGCAGGTTTTACTAGGTCACACACAGCCCCGGTTTAGGTTTAGGCTCAGGTTTAGGGTCCATAAGATACCTGGAAACGCCAGATACTAAACGGTTGACCTGCCAACCGTAATATAGCTGGAAATGCCGGATATTAAATGGTTGGTATGGTTGTTGTTAGGTTAGCAGTGTGGCTGCAAGCAACACCAGCACTTAAGCTTGCAGTCCAACCTAGTCCTAGTGCAAAGCACAACTATTCCCCGAGACGAGCGGGTCCGTCTGCACGGAGAAATCAGAGATTTGAGCGTAGCCCCCGGCCGAGACCATGAGTTAATCCTCAAGGAAGACAGGCCTTTGAGTCACACACGCGCAGACAAATGGGGATCATCTCGAGCTCCCTCTTGTCATCTGTCTTCTTGTCACACTCAAAGGCCTTGCTGATTTGTTACCGTGCAAATATGTCTAGCACGCCCCAGGCAATGCCCCTATCGCAGGGAAAAATCTATAAACCATTTGCGGATACTAAATGAACGCGTTTTCGCTTACCAGGGATGTGTGTTATCCAGCCTGCCCAGTATGAATTTTAACCGGTGCGTAAGCACTGGGTAATCATTGTTTTGTGTGGTATTTACACATGCTTTTCAAAGACCCAGCTCTCTGCCTGGAGCAGTGGCCGGGGTGCTCCTTCATTTCTATGGTAATAAGGAGCATTCAAGGGGCCCATTCTCCTCTGCTCCTTCCCCGGCCCTGCTCACTCCCATATCTGGGCGAGGGCTCAAGAGCAGAGCCGCTCGCTAATGAACACACGGGCAGATTAGGGATGAAGAGCCCCCCATAGCTATTCAGGGAGAAATCTGCATCTGAAAGTGACTGCTGCAAACGGGCTACATGCCAAACAGCAGGGAGAAGGGTGAAGCTGTAGAATATAAACAAGGAAATACTATTACATTTTCCTGTCTTTAGCACCCTGGCTATCTCTAAATAATAATGATAATAATAATATTAAAGGAAAAAAAGCAATGGAACCATTTGATCTGGCAGCAATGCAGCCTATATTCACACTAAAGCAAATGCAACACCCCTTCTCTCCCACAGACCTGCCCGTCTCCGAGACTCTTTCTTCCTTTCCTCTCCTAAGCCTCCTCTCATCCCACAGCTCTCCCATTTCACCTCTCTCATCCATAACAGTCTCTACCAACAGCCGATGAATATTTTGGATCTGTAATTGCCCAAGAGGCAGCAGTCAAGGTAACATTAAATATCCAAGGATGCAGAAGACATGAGCTCTTGTTTTCTGGGATCAGTAATTTTTTGGGAGTATAGGTTCTGCAGAAAGAAGAGCCTTCCTTCCCTACTCCTTGTCCGGTAACTAGACAGGCTAATAGACGACAGCCCTTCTTCTGGACTAAAGAGGGGATTATATGGAGACCCAGAAGGTGGAAAGACAATCTTTGCATAAGACCTGCTGTAGCTCCAAACCGGATTTTCAGAACGGTGGGAGGGAAGCTTCAGGGCCTGCAGTGAAGTTTGATAACAAGATGTGAATCATGGAGCGGGGCTGAGAATTCAGTATCTAAATCTGAGTCTTCCCAGCGCCAGAAGCATCCCACTTGGGGCTCATCCAGGATTAATTTACAGGGGCTAAGAAAGAGAAGGCGCAATGACTGAGATGGTAATACAGCGTCTCCTATGCAAAAATGCACTCATCCCCTCCAGCATTTTCATAGCCAAATGCATACCTTGTTTGCACTATAAAGAGGATGGGAATGAGATGCGATAATGAGACATAGGGAGATGCGTGTAAAAGACAAGCTATGGACAAGCAGTGAACATAAAAAGAGACCTGTACACATTAAAGCACACAGGCTGCAAGTAGAATATATGCACTTTCATATAATCTAGCAGCAATAATCAGGATGATATTTCAGGGCATTTGCCATTTCCTGACCTTGTGCGTCCTTTTATATCTTAAGAAGTCTGTCTGTCTGTTTGGATTCTTAAAACTAGACTCCTGTGAGTACTATCAGAAATGCCTAGCAAATTCCACTTAAACCATTAAGCAAGCTTTTTTGGTCTATCTTCCTGCTCCTTGTGTTCTACTGTCTCTCATATTAATAACAAAAGAGCTGTATAAAAAGCCTGCAAGTATGCATTGTACACAGAATATTGAAAAATATTAGTCTGGAGTTTGCTTTCCACCATCCGTGGCACACCCAGTACTACAAAATTGCTTTCATCTTATCAGGAATCAGAAGCAATACCAGACCTGTCTTTATTCCTAATACTTGCAAAATGAAAATGAGCAAGCTTCAGATCAGAATGGACTTGAAGAGATTGTTTGCCAAACATTTTCAAATGATAAATAGTAGGGGAAAAAAAAACTGTCTGGACAGTACGTTGGAAGAAAAAGAAAAAAAAGGAACATTTGTTCAATGAACTCCCTTCTAATTATTGACATCTTGCAACTAATCAGCATCAAGGGCAAATAGAAGCTGTAATGTAGCCATGTCCTTGTCTTGTTGGATTATTTCCAGCACTGATTACACCAGAAGAGCATCTGGACTGGAATCCTCTTGTTTTTCCAGTCATTGCTTAGAGGAGCTCCACACCTGCACAGAAAGTTTCAGGCTTTCTGTGCTTTCGCAGTAACACTCTTCTCCTTTTGTCTTTCTTTGGCAAGGCCATAGATCCACAGCAATAACCCTTTAGCTCAAAGTCTGTCGTGAGCTGAACCAGCAGTGGCAGATGCACAAACAGATTTCCCTTGGGAAGGAACGTCAGCTCAGCCTGACAACAGTTGTGGCAAGCGCTTTCAATGCTCCTTGTCATTGTACGTCTTTGGAATAAATGTCCTTAAAATGTCAGTGACTGACGGCAGATACTGAGTAGAGTGCAAGTGCTGTAGTGCACAGTGTACATTTCTGTGCTCTCATGGCTAAAAACGGCAGTGAACCGTGATGTATATTTGGGAGGATGCAAGCACCAACACTGCTGCATGGAGCTCTCGAGCGGGCAACGCTGCGGGGTGAGTGAGGACCGTTCTCCTGCATGATTAGTGTTCAGTGATTATCTTATTCCTTTATATTTGATGTGATCCAGGTTGACATTTCTTCTTATTACATCAGATTTTTTTTTAGTATAACACAATGATAAGAACTCCGCCAAACCCAAATGTGGATACGGCTCATTCCTTCTGCTAGAAGCAGAGCTCAGCACAACATAAACAAATGATCCCCTCTCTCCCTACGGTGTCACAAAGATACCAATAACAGGCTGTGGGGATTTCTAGTCCCTCTTGGTTTCCTGTCCTCGAGGAACATTTATTTTCCATCCGATGTTCCACTCTTGCAGGAGAAGCAGTGCTGGTTGCACACTCGCTATTTGACTGAGAACTGGGGCTGCCTCATGACACTAAACCTTCCCTCTAGGCACACTGTCCCCCTGAGCAATCCTCCAAGACAGGATCTTTTTGCCCTTTTCACCCCCGGGATGCACAGAAATAACCGGATGGGACATGAACAACGAGGGGAATTTCACTTGCAAAAGCACCAGGATGCTTACCTTAGCTACTCGGTGCTCGTGCCTGGATCATCTTGCAATGGTTTCTATGACAACAGAAAAATAATTTCTTAACATAAATCAAGTTTGTCAGGCTTATGCTTTTTGCATACCGCTTGCTGAAGGCTAGCAGACAAACTGAGCAGACAAACTGGTCTGCTCTGTTTATAAAAACGGAGCTAACATAGTTCTGAAATAGAAAACATACCCTTGTTTTCCAGAGAATCTGCTTTGGATATTGGATTTTGATTTCTCTTTTACATTTTTGGAAATAATAATAATAATAAAAAAATCAGGTAAATGAATTCCATGAGTAAATACACTAATCTTTTACATAGGAAGGCTTAGGGACAAACCAGCTCTGTTTCTAAGAAAAGCAGTGTGAATATTGAGCCCATAAATAACACAAGAAGAAAAGAGGAGAACATTCACGCAAGTTCTTCCTTAGAAAATGTCAAGGAATTTCTGAAAATCACATTCTCTGCCTGTTTGGTATTTGGTAACCTGGTTGCCGAAGCACAAAATCTTAAATTACCTTTTGCACATTCATTCTTACTCTTGTCCTCTGACATCTTTTTTACTGAGCCCTAGAATCATCATTTTTACACTGGAAGGATTATTTTGCGGACTGCTTATCCCTGCTACATGTGTTTCTGCTGAATAACCATGAGCCTTTTAAAAAGGCCTTCAATTCTTCGCCGTCTTCGTGATGAACGATAGCATTGCATGCCTGTTTAATCTGGGGTACTTGATTCTGCAGGACTCAGGAGGAGTCATTTCTCTTCTTTTCCCACCTTCCCTTCTCTGTTTCTGCTCCACTTCCTTCTTGGCATCTCTCCTTTCTTCATTCTCCTCCTTCCAGCGATTCCAAAGCCGGCCTCAGCTGCATGTTGGCTTCATTTCCATCCCATCTGCTAAAACGCGTTCATGTATTATGTATCAAATGTTGACATGTGTAATGGCATCAATAGGGTTTTAAGTCGAGCTCCCAATGGAAACAAGCAGTTTGGGCAGAGTTCACCTGTCTCTTCAGCATCATTTCAGGCTGCTTGCAAGCTCAGAAAAGGAAATAATGCCCATTTTGGTCGTATTTAGTCAAAAGCCAAATGGCTACCTCCAGTGTGAAATAGTCACCTTTAACCACATTCCTTACATAACGGGGCCATTTTTTCAAATCCTAAAAATTCAAGTGTAGATATAAAACATCAGTCTATGTCAAAATACTCAGCAGACATGCATGATGTGTCTCCATGTCCTCCAAATCTGTGTTTTTTACCTTCCTCTGCTCCTTAGAAAAGACAGATAGATAGAGGTCTTAATGGGAAGATTCGTATATCAAAGAATATATATAATATAATACGATATATAATATATAATATATATACGATATATAATATATCGTATATCAGAACTATTGTNTCTTAATGGGAAGATTCGTATATCAAAGTAACCCTATGCAAATGCAGTAATGTGAGTGCATATGTCTTTTGAAGCAGCCACATACACACGCATACACAGAGCAAGAGAGACATTAAAACCCAGTCAGTAGTGGCGTGAGGCCGAGGAGCTCGTAGTTTTGTGGTTATATCAACCTTGATCAGCTTGGATTGCTGCAGAACTGCAGCCTCAGTGGGAATTTTGAAAATCTCCGATGCGACTTTGCTGTACCCATATGAGCATCACAGATGCATCAAACTGGCCTCAGAACTATTGCGACTTTAGGGATGCTTAAATTTACAGCCCCGTTTTCTATTTCTTCTCTTCAATGTATTGATTGCTGCTCTTTCTCCAAGGTATTGATATTTGCTGTGCATCAGACTTTCATTCTACTAGAGATCTCCAACACACTTTGCCAACTTTGGGTATCTTCACAGTAAGGCCAATTTCTCTTGCTGCACAAATTTATTTGACTTATATTTATAGGATGTCTATACCTGACTACTTGGACTCAAACTACACATTCACTAGAATAATTTGATTGCCAGTTGCACAAGTCTTTCAATTACAAGACACTATTTTCAGATGGAGACAAAAATAAAATAGGAGCAAGGCACAGGACCAGTAACTACATATTTTTCCAAAAGGCAAATTTTTTTCTGTTTCACCCAATACAAGGTTCAGTATGTGGAAGGAAGGGAACAATAAATAAGAGGAATCCATAAGATTGATTTCTTTTATGAGAAAACAATTATAACTTGAAACTAGCTGAAATTCTTGTTTAGCACTGTAAAATAAATGAGAACTAGATGAGGCAGAGTAACAAGCAAATTTGCCAGTCTAATGGAAAAAGAGGTGAAAAGAGGCTGGAGAATAGAAAAAAAATGATTTTCTACAACCTTCAGGTCTTCAAATACTTCACTACACATATGCCCAGCCAGCTTAACTATGTCTTCTTTATTCTTTGATCTTAATCTCCAAATGATTCATGGCATTCGGTGATCAGCTAAACCAGCTCACTAGTCAACTATTAGGAAGTCAAAGACAGCTGCTCTTTCTGCATCCCACTCTTGTCTTTTACTTCATGCAGATCGTTCATCAGAACGGTATTTGCAAGTGAGAAAGAACCACCGGCAAAATGGAGAAGAGTTTTCCCTCCGTATGGCCCCACTGCTGCACCCTTGGTCTTGGGTTTAAATGTTTTCTCTTGCGCTCCTTTCTTGCTGCTCCTGTTCTTTTGCAATATATCTCATTCTCTCTGATTGTTCTAAAAAACACAGACTGAATCAGATGACACCCTCAGGGGAGAAACGACTAGTGTTAGAATCAAAGGTTTTGGGTTGTTTCCTGCCAGAGGTCACCTGTTGTGTCCATTACATTCACAAGTGATTTTTGAGTCACTGTTTATTCACACGAGGTGATTCCATCCATTTATCATGTCCTAAAAATAGGCCCAGTCTTGAAAAATGCTGAGGGCCATTCAAGAGATACCAAATGCTTCCCATTCCCATGAGAGCCGAAGGCTCGAAGTAACTCATGGTCTCACGATATTGTGCCGTAACTGCGTTGGTCAGAGCATCACTGAAAAACTTCGCTCTGATGCNAAGGTTTTGGGTTGTTTCCTGCCAGAGGTCACCTGTTGTGTCCATTACATTCACAAGTGATTTTTGAGTCACTGTTTATTCACACGAGGTGATTCCATCCATTTATCATGTCCTAAAAATAGGCCCAGTCTTGAAAAATGCTGAGGGCCATTCAAGAGATACCAAATGCTTCCCATTCCCATGAGAGCCGAAGGCTCGAAGTAACTCACGGCGCTAGTCAGAGCATCACTGAAAAACTTCACTCTGATGCATCTGCTTCCTACCTTTCCTGTTTGCTAACTATCACTTTATATTTTTCAATAAATAAAGCAATTTATTTCTTGAATTATTGCGTAGAGGAAGAACTCACCCACTCTTTTTCAGAGCGCATTTTATGGTTATATTTTCTATCAACTCAGCAGTATCTGCAAGGAGGAGTAAAGCTGTTCTCACCGTTCTGAGCGATATGGGAGCCATTCGAGAACTCTCTGCCTAGAGAGGGAGCTGTGGTTATTTCCCTCCTCTTTCAGGTCAACGTTAGCCAAGAAGCCAGCAAGATCAGACAGAGAATAGCAAGGACCAGTGGTTGAAATTACAAGTAAAAGACCTCTGTCAAAAGTGTTATACGCAAGGCGGAACATGGAATAATCACACGAGCAAAACTTGTCTTCATGCAAGGGAATAATTCAAGGGAATAATACCTTGTTCCCAAGTCATTCATGATGGCAAGAAAGATTGTCTCTACTTGGAAGAAGAAATTTTCTTTGACTTCTTAGAAGATCTGCCAGCTTCAGTGGGGTGGGTGACTTAAGGGAAGGAACCACTTGTGAAGCATCTTGCTCTTCTTTCTAAGGAAGAGTGGCTATAATTTACAGGCTAGAATCAGCCTGAATCCATATCCTGAGTCCAAAGCCTAGATTGACTCTTGAAAAGGGCGGACAACTATCTGTTCCTGATATCAGCAAAAAGAGAGAAAGCCCAGGAATTTTCTTAGAGTTTTGAGACTTTTTCTTCAGGGACCATCTGCCATACCTATCTAGTCAAATGAACAGAAACATGAGATTTTTTTTGTAAGTGAATTCCTAATTTTGATCCTCATAAGAGCTGTGTAGGCCTCTGTGGAATGGACAGAATTAGGAACAACTCTGTGAAATTGTGGTTTGCATCAGTCAAATGAGTTTTCAATTTAAACACCCCATTCTGCGATGTGGCACCCATGAATTTTCATACGCTACAATCTGATCCTGACGTTTCATTATAGGATGACACGTATCTGTCTTAGAATGGCAGCAAAGCTTTTCTTTTCAGTGGGTGAATTCAGAAGTGTAAGTCAACCTACCTGTCACACTCATGGAAGAGTGTATTATTTAGTTTATCTTTACTGTTTATAGTCACTGAGACCTATTAAAGCTGTAAAGCTGCATAATTTGAAAATGGACTTGAAAAACTTGCCTTGAATTCTTTTAACCCATACTGTACCTGGAAACACACCAAGGCATCACCCAGGAGAAATCTGATCCATGGAAGAAATATGTAAAGATATTTCAAAAAAATAAAAAAACGTTCAGTCATAAAGCTAATATTTGGTAAGGGGAAATGCAACGTAGACCACACACACAGGATGTTTTCAGAGGACAATGAATGAGGAAAGATGCGAGTAGACTGTGCCAGATGGCAAAAACGGCAAATGAGAAAATAAACTGTACCACTCCCAGGCATTAACACGGCAATGCATAACCTAGTGGGCCGCGCTCTGAGGCAGGGTAGGCTGGAATAACTCCATCGAGTCGGTGAAGCCAGCACATTCTGGTGAGGACTTGGAGAATGAGGGATTTTATTAATCCTATTCACATAAACCACACTCTGGTGCTTCCCATGCTGTTTGTTTTCCCCTCATAACTCGCTGCTTAGGGGCCAAATTTGGCTTGCATGTCAGTTCATTGGGCAGCCTTAACCATATCAACATCTGTGTACAGGAGTACAATTTTAAAGAGCAATTTTAAAGAAAAGGCAAAGTAAAAAAAAGGCAGAAAGCATTATTTGAGGGAGCTAAAATTTATGTTCTAGAGCGTTCATAATATACATAGCTGCTTGTGACAAAATGATCAGGTCGTATGCAAGAGATGACTTGCAGAAAAGCACCAGTCCTAAGCACAAAGACATTTCTAGGAGAAGGCTACTGTGGGTTTTGCCAAGTCTCTCCAATATTTTCCTTTGGCAGCAGGAGAAGGTGACACCATCTGATGTATTTTTCCCTCCAGCTCATTGTCTTGGACCACCGCAAGTCAAAATCCATCTGTGGTCAAGTTTTGTAGCAATAACGAGCTGCACCAGACCTCCAGATAAGTGGATAGAGTGAGTCTTGTGGAGGCTCAGAAAGTTCACTGCTCTCACAGTGAATCACTAATTTCTTCTTTCAGATTGTACCTGGCATCTCTGATTTTTTTCTTATTTTATCTACCCATCAAGTGCCTTTTAGCTTTGCACACACACCAAATAAATACGACAGAGTGGCATATCATGGATTAAGAGCAAGAGGCTGGAAGACAAGACAGTTGTTGAGGTAAGTACGTCGCTGAACATCTCAGTGAGCTCATCACCTAACTTCAGACAATCCTTGTGAGATGTGTATCAAGTGAAAGGCTTAGTTTTTGTTTTGTTTTGTTCTCCTGTCTTTGGATGTGTTGCCTATTTAGAATAGCCATTCATTCTTCTTTTCAGTAAATAGCAGTACTTGGACCAAGGAATTTGAGGTTGCAGTTAAAGCCAAGGCCTCGTGACTTGATCCTATAAATTCTTAACTAAAATGAACAGAAACATGAGATTGCAAGGGAAAAAGTATTACGTCTGCAAGGAAGTGCTGCATTGGATTGGACTCTTGAGGGTTAAGATTCCCCTAGCTATGATCAGCTTCCCAGGTTGGGCAGCCTCCAACAAATTGAAGACAAGCAGTGCATCAGCGCACAATATACAATTAAATTTCTGACATGCGGCATCTTGCTATGCCATCTCTTTTTAAATCAGAATCTGTTTTCACTCTTATAATTTAATAGAGCATGATATGAGGCATCAAATAGAAGGCATTTCTTTTGAACTTGCCTAAAAATAGCTTTCCTAGCACAGTGAGCTCATATCTTTTTATTTTATCTTATGGTCAGTTAGCTCCCCCTTCACCCATACATGTATTTTATGAAGTGGATTCATACCGTTGAGAACTCTAAATTATTCATTTACTTGGTGTTTTATTTTAATAGTTTCCTGTTATAAGAGTTCTCAGAAAAGCAGTTGGCTTTTATGCAAATGCACATTTTGCACATTTACTTAACTTCTATTCTTGTACATCCAAGTATACACTCTTCTAGTTTTCATTTAGAAAGCAGTATCTTTACTAATTGCTGAGAAAGAGTCTAACTAGCATAGCTTTGTCCTCTTTGGGTTTTGTTAATCTCTGCGACTGTAAATTTGCAAAATAACCCATGGGCTTCTACCGGTCAGACTTGTCAGAACATATGGCCCAGTCCTGAATAAAAACGAGGCCCCATTCTTGCCAGGTTAGGTCCTAGGCATCAAGTCATGGGGAAGGACAGGGACCAAAGACCAACATTTGCCATTCCCAGCCCTCCAGGGCAAGACAGAGGGCTTCAAGACCCAGCTCTCCCTCTGGAAGCAAGTTTTTCTAGAGGCCATAGAGATGGGCAAATGAGAGGTACAAAAAACCAAGCTTTATGAAGGTTACTTCTACAGTCCAACGCACTTAACACGCTTACGCTGTTAAGAATATGCAGGACTAATGTATTAAATGCTCAGGTGGTGGTGGTACAGAGAAATAATGAGACTTGGGGAAATAAAAATCAGACAGATGAGCAAGAGCCAAGGTTAGATTACATGGATATTATAAACTTGTCCTGTTGATTCAGGAAGCTGTAACATCAGGTTTAAAAGGGCCAAAGAGACCCTTCCAATAGGGGTGAGCACTGAGTACTTCAAAAATGTTGGGACTTTGGAAGGTTAAGCTCAAGTCTAACTTTGTAATATAGTGCTACAGCTTGTCTGTCAGCCCCACGGTTATCCAAATATATGTGCAAGCATAAGGTTGTCAGTTCTAAGTGATCCCTCAACATAGACATAGTCCGAAATACCTCAGGAGAAGGCGGCTTTGCCATTGGCTCAGCAGCATGAAGCTCACTTCATACCAGCAGGGAATTTAGAGGATACTGAAGTATTGGGTCCATGGAAGAACTGTTGATAAGACTATGACCCTACTGAAACTCCAACAGCTGTTTCCTAGGAACATCCCACATCATTGCATTAAGAAAGTTTTACAGAATATCAAGATGAAGCACCATAAATGTCACAATTACAGCCTTAATTCTGCCCCCTTTGTCGATCACAGTACCAAGCTGTTTTTCTTGCCGTGCAAGCTGTAGGATAAGCAACCAGCTAAAAGCACATCCTGGAAAACAAAGCTTCCATTAACAGATATCTCATTGAATTTACTGTCGGCCAAGCCTTACCTGTCTCAGGTGTGCCTGGAGGCTCTGAGAGGTGCTGCTTTAGACAACAGCCATGCCCCTACCAGTACGAGGCCACATCTTTTGCTGCTCTAATAATCAGAAGGAATGCGACACAAATATTCTCTTTTCACTGTTCTGTCATGTTTCTAAACGGTGACCAAGAAAATGCATCAAGTGAAAATACAGCAGCTTAATTCAGCATTAAGTATTAATGGAAAGAATAATTTTCATAGATTAAATAAGAAATTTT
This sequence comes from Crypturellus undulatus, assembly GCA_013389825.1. NCBI lineage: Eukaryota > Metazoa > Chordata > Aves > Tinamiformes > Tinamidae > Crypturellus > Crypturellus undulatus. Next base: position 12,058 of record VWPW01007390.1, on the reverse strand, counting down.
TGCTCCAGATAAAGAGGAACCCTTCAACTATAAATGTTGATGTCAGTAGATTGTTCTTCATTTTGTCATATTTTAGTTCTTTGCTCTAATTATGTTATATTTTTTCTGAAGAAACTTGTAAGTTCTCCTGTTCTTAGTGATAAATATTTTGCTATATGGATCATGAAATTTAAATATTCTGGTAGCCTAATTGAGCGACTGAGCCTAATTGAGCAATTGAGTCTTAAACAAAACTATTCGCAATTCCTAATCATCTATTAATAATTTTATAGCTAACTGATATAAAACATCTAACAGCTAACATCATAAAACATCTGCTGAGATTTTGTGGCCTTGCAGATTATAATTTACACCTTCACATAATTAGTTAAAAAATAAAAAATAATAAATAATAAAAAAGAAGTCTTGTTTCAGCAGGAAGAATTTCACACTTGCTTTCTGCCCAGGTTGTGAGAAAGAGCAAGCCCGTAGGCTGCAGATCCCCATCATTTGAAAAAAAATGAGTTTTCTTTCATCCAGGTGACTAGCTCCATCAATTAACTATTCAAATCCAATTAGCTCCCTCCCCGCCCTGCAAAGGCTGCTTTATCTTTTACGTTCTCTCGACCAAAAAGCAAACAAGCAAAACCCACAGAAACGCTCTCACCTTTCTCAGCGCTACAGAGAATGAATTGCCCCGTCCCCAGTGGGCGAGCGTTGATGCTAACGTTTCTAGGCAGCCTTGCTCTTTGCTTTCATCTAAGGGAAGGGAGTGACTTTCTTGTTCATTAGAGACAGTCATCATAGGAACAAGAGAAGGCCAAGTTTACACATCCCTCTGACTACATGCCATGGAATGGCCCATGGTGGTCTTATTTTTGCAGCATGAGCTGTTTGGAACTTGCCATCAAAAGTTTAGCAGATGTATAAGCACTTGCAGGACCCAAACCCAAAATAGCTGTTTCCCAGACAGACATTGAACCCAGACACGATGCTACCACCTACCGCTTTTGCCATCTGGACACTAATGGAAGCATTTTTTTTCCTGCAAGCAGGCTGAGGCTCTGGTTTCTCTTTAGCTAGGTCACCGAGTTCCTAATCAGGTGAGCACATCGTGTTATAACATGCAAACATCAAGGTTTAATCAGTCCTAACCAATAACCTGCAAATTACTAAGGATGGTCCTCATATCTTTGATTTCCGCTGTTGAAGCACACCTGATACCCAGGCTCAACATGAGCTGGCAATGTGAATCAGCTGCAGGTCATTTACTCGGCACTGATACCGGCTGCCAGCCCTGATAGAAACACCCAGACGGTCCTGCTCATTTCTCATGGCCTTGCAGGGCTCTGAGGGATGATTGCAAGCCAAGAGAGGATTTGTAAAACTACAAAGAGGGAGAAATAAGTGCCAAGCGCAGTGGGAAGCCCGGGAGACCGGAGAACAAGCTATTCTGCAATGACTCAGAAGCAACCTCCTCCCCTAGGAGGCATTATATGCTTTTTGTTAGAGCGTAGGATTTCACATTAATGAGAGACTCGATGGGCATAAATAATAATATCACTATTTGGGAGCTTGTGTGGTCGAGAAAACTGATCCAGACAGTTTGGCTGTGCGTGCCCATAAAAATTTATTGCCCCTGAATTGAAGCTATGCTGGACTTGGAGTGTTAAAACAAACCCGGCAAAGCGGCTATAAGTGAGAGTTCAAAACGCTCATTGGTGACATCTAAAAAGACAGTTTGACATGCAGCTTCTCTCCTCCTCTGGTCTCTGATGCAAAGCCTTTCTGTCTTCAGTCTTGTGTATTACGCCAGATTCTAGTGAAAGAGTAGTGCTAAACCCATATCATGCCTCTTCTCTGTCCTGCCCTGCTTGCAACTGATGGAATTTTAACCTAAAGGATAAATCACCGAATCACAGACTTGCAGAATGGTTAAGGCTGGAAGAGACCTTTGGAGATCACGCAGTCCAACCCACCTGCACAAGCAGGGTCAACTAAAACGTGTTGCACAGGATCGTGTCCAGGATCTCCAGAGAAGGAGATTCCACAACCTCTCTGGGCAGCCTGGTCCAGTGCTCTGTCACCCTCAGTTAAGAAGTTTTTCTTCAAATTTGGGTGCAGCTCCCTGTCCTAAACCTTTTGGCATTGCCTCTTGTCCTATCACTGGCCACCACTGAAAAGAGTTTGGCTCCAATAAACAGTGATTAAAGACCAAACCTGTACAATCCTGGAATGAGGGGGAACAGCATTGCAAGCTGTAAACAGCATTACATGCAAACGTGCAAACATTAACAGCATTGCTAATATATAAGATGGTCCAGATGGAAACTGGAAATATTGTGAAGGGCATATCTAGATACAGCAGAAGGGAAATAATGCACAAATTGTAGGAGTTCCATTTTCATGTGTTTTGCTGTTCCCAGAGCAATGTGCCTTCCTGAAACAGTACTTGAATAAGTTTGGGCACCAAGTTCTGCCTTGTGATGAAGCAGAGAGGTAACAGCAGAATTTATCCTGTGGAATATCAATGGTTAAATGAGTTCTGCTTAAGAAACCAGAGGAAATATGACAAATACTGTGATTATTAATGGGTGTTGTCACAATGCTCCCTTATTCCTTGTCCTATCGCTGATTTTAACCTTCGCACCACTTCTTTGTGCACCACTGTGAAGTGCACCAATCTCTGAGGAACATTCACGATTACAAGCTGAGTACATAAATTTTAGATGTCTGAGGTTGTGACTATCTGATTTGTTTAAGCTGCTCCTTCTCTCTGCTGGTTTCCAGTTTGGCTCTGCCTTCCCCTCAAAACCTGTGGTCAAAGCTTTTTTTCTGGCATCTCTGTCCAAAGCTTTTTCCTTCAGTTATTCATATTGACTGGATGATTTTTGGGTAGCCTTAAAGCACTTAGATTGGACAATAGCCACTTGATGGCAGAAGCAATTTAGCCATAAAAATATGGCTCAAGAATCCCAGAATCATCCATACTCACTGAATACATGATCCAGTGCTGGTGAGATCCTATTAGCCTGGTCGTAACACGGGGTAAACTTGTTTTAAAACAGAATCACTGAGTTTATTATGTGTGTCTGCAATGCCTACACCAAACCCAGTACTGCCAGTATTCACAGACTGTTCAGTGGGATTAAACAGCTCTATACAGTCCAAGATTAACATTGAGAAAAGAGATCAGAAATGTTAACAGTCAGATAGGTAGTGATTTTGGTTGAGCCTTGCATCCCTCACTCATTCCAAAGACATAAGTAACTGACTTGCTGGGCTTGTTACCTAACTAGGCTTGCTTTTGAAATGCAGAAATTACTACCAGTTTGAAGGAATACTTCAAAGATAGATAAATTGGCCAAGCGAGATTTGGCCGTCCTCTGAGGTGGTAACACTGGGCTGCAGGAAGAAAAAGCCTTTTTATAATACTAATCATTAGGCCAAACATCGGAGTGATACTACAAAGATTGCCTCCTGTGTATGCAACAATCCTGTAGTCATCAACAAGTCCAGGAGTTTCTTGATGATCTTTGGATGAACAAGTGGCACCGTTTGTCACAGCGTGAAGGACGAGGCCAGGGGAATGGGTTTGAACAATGTTGGTGACTGCCTGGCTCTGTGTCATGCCAAATACTTTGCTGTAATTCATGTTCCTACATCATACCTTGATGTGTCACTTAGCTCTCCCAGCTGCTTACGTGAGAAATGACTGCTACAACCATCCGGTGTGAGGAACCGCATAACCTGGACCACCGAGTCTAACCCAACATTTTACTTCAGCCGAGCTTATCCAGGCTGCCATTTCTCANTTGATGTGTCACTTAGTTCTCCCAGCTGCTTACGTGAGAAATGACTGCTACAACCATCCGGTGTGAAGAACCGCATAACCTGAACCACCGAGTCTAACCCGAGCTGATCCAGGCTGTCATTTCTCACGGAGTGGGAGAATACCCAGGTCTAACATACAGTTCTGGATGGATGGTGACTTGGTATTTTATATCTTACAGGAGTTTGGCCAATCCACATGGGAATCACCGCACCTGAGAAGTCTCCATATGAGCTGGCCTTGGGAATCAGTGGAGAGAAGTGGCTACAGGGAGAGGGTGACTCATCTGCCCTCTTTGAGATGTCTGAACTAGGGAAAGATGACTCATGTCCTTCCCAATGACTACAAAGGGAGTTCAAACAGCACACTCAGAAATAGACACTTAACATCGTAGTGTCTAAAGGTAGATAAGCTGAGTATTACTCTTAATATCTCGGGGCGTGCTGCCAGCTCAGTCTCACTGCCTCGTCTGTCATTCCTAAGTAAAACAATACGTTTATTCTGGGAATGATATATCGAATTCCTACCAACTTCCACCTAAAGATTAGGAAAAAGTTCCCTTAGGTCAGCATGAGTATGTGGCACAAACAAGAGGACGTTGCTTCACAAGCAACGGTCTAAACTTAAAACTGAGGAAAAACACCAGGGCCTCAGTCGTGTTCCTTATTCCATGCAGGCAAATCCCAAAGCCTCCTTGATCCCCAAAGATGCCAAATCAACAGCCTTGCTGCTGCTGCTGCTGCTGTTGGGATCTTAGAAAAGGTACAATTGCAGGGGCAGGGTTTGAATTGGCGTTTAAAAAGCAGGAATCAAAGACATTTTGGGGCCCGGCTTTCCTTTCTCCCCTGTTCTTTCTCTTCTCCCTGCCTAACCTGGACTTTTCCAACCATTTCCACCATTGCCTCCTGCTATTCCCGCTACCACAAACCTGCAGCCTTCTATCTGGCCGGCTTTGTGGCACTAACTGCCAAAGTGAGCCCTTCCTCTGCCATTTCCCATCTCCTACCACTTTTACCACCTCCTTAACTGAGCACTTTCCAATGGGAAATAGTCGATTTTTAAATAGAGTTTAAAATACCTTATGGAAATGCCTTCTGGCCCTGGTTTCTCTTTAGCCACCTTCTGTCTTTTGCTGTTTCTATACTGCCATGTCTTCCTATTATTTTTTTAAATTGTATTTCTTCCCCCTGCCGCTTAGAGACCGAACCAGGCACGCAAGGAGCAGGCAGCACGGAGAGAAGACAAGACCATGAGCCAGACTCTGTCAGCTGCATGAAATAAACTGATGTCTCAAAGGGTTTTTTTTTGTGCCCTAATCTCTATTTTTTACCCATAAAAATAGTGTTTACTCATGACATCAATACAGACTTCTCCAACAGAGTGATTTTCAGTGGGCTATAGCCTTTTAAATTAGATTTTTCTAATCCAATAACTAACTTCATCAAGCAGCCAAAATCAATGCTGTGTATTAGACACGGAACCAAACCCATTAAAGCCTTATTATTCAAGCACGCACCTCCCTTCAGCTTTTATCTCCCCTCAAGGGTTTTCACAGTAAAGTAGGCTTTTGTTTTGTTTTGTTTTGTTTTTTAATTAGCCCTTCTGCTCTGGAGTCTTCTGTTTGATTTTCCAGTATCCAGGGAAGTATTTTTAAACTACTTGATACTTATATAGAAAATCTTGCCTCTTAATTCTTCATTACCAGCAATAATAAAGTTATGTGAAAGACATGTTGATAATGTAGAGCGAGGAAGGCACAAAAGCAAAGCAGCACTTCAAAGGGGCATTAGCTCTGATATTAGGAATCTTATTCGTCCGTCTTGTTCATAAAGGACAAGTGAACAAGCCACAGGGGTGCAATTCACACATGCACATTAAGGGGCATGAAAGAGTGTTGCTATCAGAGCTGCTTGATTGCAGAGCCCTTGCACGTGCAGAGCTGCTGTATTTTTATTTTTTCCATAACTTGTTCAGCAAACTTTCTTCTTAGCTATTTTTGCATGATACTGAACTACTTCAATAAGAATATTCTTATTTATCCTGGTATAAAACTCGTGCATCTGTCTACCTTACAAAAGGAATTGCAGTTTTCTGCACCTGGCTAACAGGTACCAAAGTCTCTACAGACAACAGCTTATTGAAAAACTGGGGTGCAGAATCTGAGCCTAAGAACCTAGAGCTCTCTGCAAGAGAGAATTTAAGGAACTTAGGAGCTAGTGTAAGTCAATGGGATCTGGACGCTTTAGGAAGCCTTCCTTGCATTCTTGTAAAACCAGGCATCACATTGTGAAAAAAGAAATGACGTGAACTGCCAGAGTCATCTTGCAGAGTTCAAGGCAGTTTGAAACAGTAACTTCCAAGGGAGACTGCTCTCCTTGTCTTAGCGAAAGCAGAGCTTTGTGACCTAAAACCAGCCACTCAAATGTCAACACAAATTATTTTACTCATCTTTTTGCTACGAATACCCAGCTAATTTCATCTGGATTTCATCTCTCCATTTAAAAACCATATCCTCGCAGTTTCAGAAACTCCCAAAGTCTGCAAACTTCCAAAGCCTGCAAGTTTGGTGTGCGCTGTTTTGGGGGAAAAACACAGTAATAGTAGATGAAACATGTTGGAAGACTGTAAAAGAACTGAATCTGGCAGGAATGGCTGTCAGAGAGACAAATTTGAACTTGCTTAGTCCAGTAGTGTCATTTTCAAGGTTAAGTGGTTCATAAGTGGTGCTTGACCATCTCTTCCCTGGATCTGAATAGCCCTTCTCGTACAGACCACCTGAACCTGTAGGTTTCCCCTTGAAATCCTCCCATCTATTCCTCAGCAATCCCCAGCCACCACTCCGCTTTTTGACCTTCTCTCATCCCTTTCTCCACCCCAAAGCCTGTGGCAAGCTTCAGCACAGCTGATATGCTCGGGGATGTGCACAGCAGACGCTCAGGAGCTAGGCAGGACTGTGTTTAGAGCTGGGCCTTAGCAGCGTAGACAGAACAGGAATTTTCTGCCCCTTTTCCTTCTGGCTGTGCCACACAAGCTGCTGTGGGACCCTGGCAACTTGCTTCCCAGCTCTCTACACTGCTCTTCCCACCTTGCAGATGGTGGTGGAGTTGGAACAAAGAAAGAAATGTGAACTGTACAGTATGAGGATCTATAAAGTGTATGCGCTATAAGAAAACATAGGGAAAGAAAGGTTATATCTGGAGCCTTTGGATGACAATTCCCAACCTATTTATTGACAAGATTTTCCAAGCAGATTTTGCTCTGTAGAGATCTTAATCCCACCACTTCAAGGGTTAATGGAAAGCTAGTTTTGTGGGATTTTTTTCCTTCTTCTTTCATCTTCTTTCAAGAACTGGCTGATATCAGCTGCAAAACCACGCTGGATACAGGCTCCTCGGTGGTGAGCACACCACCTGAGCTTGGGATAGGCCCTGCCTCAGAAATAAGGTAACTTTTTACCCTGGCTACTTGTCCCTGCCCGTGCTGGGAGCTCTGGACCCCTGCGACCCGATAGCTTATCTGCTCATGTGAGCGCTTGCTACCCCGGGCAAGTCCAAACAACCCCTTTATTGCCATAGATCACCTTTGCTGACTTGAGGAGGACATGGGAACATGAGTTTCAGAAAGGCATGAGTCAGGGATTTCGTGTGCTTCATGCCCCAAAGCTGGATGGCTGGGAATCTGATGAATAGCTGTTGTTCGAATGTGTGATAAATGACATTTTTAATGATTTGCTTGGGACTTTGCTAGTTGACTGAAAGAGAAGCTTCACTTCATAGCCAGACCATGGTTAAGAACATGCCGAGCATGCAAGGCTGTTGTTAGAAACAAACACCTAGCTCTTACAAACTCTTTAGATCATTAGCACATCTAAAAAGCAAGCCAAGAAATAGGGCTGCCTCAGGCCTGTAGTGACCATCTAGTCCATCCTTCTGCTCCAAAGCAGGATCCATTAGATAGAAACCACTTTTGACAGATGTCTGCCGAGTCTGTTCCTGAAAACTTCCAGTGACAGAGATTCAATAACCACCCCAGGCAGCCCCACGCATGCCCAGCAATGTCCATTGTCTGGAAACTCATCCTACTTTCCAGCAGAAGTCTCCCTTACTGCAATTTAAGTTCATGACTACTTAGCCTCTATGCAATGAAAAACACCTTTCCCTTCACAGTTACAGCAGCATGTGTGAAGGCTGAAGCCCCAGTTTCTCCCAGTCTTCTATTTTACTTTCTGATCCAACAAGCAATGTCCATTTGTTTGATTTTTCTTCTCCCTGTGTTGTTTTTTAGACTGCCCTCCTCCCTCCCAATCATTTCTCTCTCCTGAGCAACCTGAAATTTCTCCACTTCTTTTACACACTGTATTCCAGATACTTAGAGCATCTGAAGTATGACACTCCACATGGAAAATCCTTAGGGGAATGGTTCTCCCTAGTCTTTCTGCACCATCCCAGTGGATGGCAAGACCAAGAAACAGAAGTAAAATGGCTTGCGCAGTCTCCCTCCAGGTCAAAAGCAGAGGTGGGAACAGGTAAGAAGAATTGTTTTTAAAGGACTGTGTGAAAAGCAGAGAGAAAACACAGTAATGCAAGGGTCAGGGATTAATAAGAAAGCCTGCAGGAGGCAGTTCTCACTGCCGGTGTGAAGGACCAAACCCACCTCCCACGTCCCAGCACAAGCGGGAGCTTTCACTTTCCTCCAAATAAAAACAGAGCAACTGTTGGAGCATTTGCGGCCTTGGAAAATCTGCTGGGCGACAAAAGCAGTACCTGCACCCTGAATCAGAACCTCGGTTCACTTTGGTATGCTCCTGGAGTGCTTCCATGGCGAATTTTCTGCCTTTGGCAGTGGGAAGTTCCGAAGCGGAACAGGCTGGGGAAGGGAATATCGACCTCCAAAGCCACGCTGTGCCCAGATGGTTCTGATACTGCTTTGCATTTGCATTGGGAAGGCAGCTTTCTTTTGTAATGACTGCCCGCAGGGCCCTATCCAGGCTCCCTGCCTTTTCCCTTCACACAGCCTGGGCTGACAAGGAGCGGGTCGGTCGGGCACGCTGCTCTCTGCTCACACTGTTCTTGAAAGCTGAATTGTTGGGAAGTTGGAACATCCCGCTTAGGAGAAGGCCACCTATTCTCTCAGCCCCTTATTATCTGGCAGACTCTAACGATGGCAGATCCCACCTGCAGAGCCCCCACATCTGGAAGGCAGGTGTATCCCGGGGAAAAGATGCGCACGGCTCTGTGTCACCTTGGACGCAGGGCCGTCAGGAGCGGGACACACACCCAGCGAAGCCCCCTATTCACTCACCTTCTGCCATCCGCTCCCTCCAGGTTTCCAGGGATCTCCCCCCTTCCTTCCTCCTGTCACTGAGGAGCCCCTGGGAATGCTAATGCCCTATCCTGTCACCTACAGCAAATTGCAAATTGCATGAATGGGAAGCGCTGTTTTGAAGTAGGTTTAGTGGGAAGCTTCACACCGCTAATTAGAAAAGCTTGGGGTTTTGTTTGGGGTTTTGTTGTTCCCTTCTTCCCTCAGAAAGCTGATCTGGAATGAGGAGCTGATTCCCCCTCCAGCAGGGTAATTATTCATGAACATTGTGCAGAGACCAGAAGGTGTCAAAAAAATGCTTAAGTCAAGCCCTCCCCCTCTGCTTTCACTGAACTCTGGGCCATCACATTCAGAGAACAGGATAGGGCTTTTATTAAAATAGGCTGCCTACCTAATTGCTTCCTCTGGGGGAAAAAAAAAAAGAAAAATCCCTCTCTTCAACATCCTCATCTCCTTGGAGCAGAGCAGACCAAGAATAACTATGCCTGACTATATATAAACTCATACATGGGTATTTGCATGGCTGTAATTAACGGGTAAGCACTAGTGTATGCCCACAGGCGTTAGGCAGGGAAAGGTGGTCAAGGTGTCTCAGGTGTCTCCTCCACGGCGTGGAGCAGGCAGATCTCAGCAGGCCCGAGGGAGGATGGTTCAGCACCTAAAATCAAGGGGAAAGATCCATGTGGTCAGTTCCTTTGAGCTCAGGGTGCCCGTGGACAGGGGGACAATGTGTGTGACCGGTCAGTTGGCAATGAATCTCGGACGCTCTTATGTGTGCTCTGCTCTGCCCCGTGTCTCCGGAGAGAGCCGGACCTGCGGAATAGTGACTGCAGCCTGAATGCTCACAGCAGATCAAACACTCCTGCATCCTGCATACAAGATGCAGCAGGATCGGTGCCCTCCTGCTGACGAGGGACAGGATTTTGAGTGTGAAGGAGGATACTTCTCCAGCGTATTCCCCAGCCTCCAGCACTCTGATGTCCAGGGATCTCCTAAGTCAGAAGCGGCAGCTGTGTGCTTGATAGATTTGTCTTCTGGGAATTTACCAAACTGAGCAAAATTCTGGATACCCACTACCCACCTCCTCCTGTGTGAAGGATGATATTCCACCCCTTCACTCTTCTTTCATCCGTCTTGTGCTTATCTGAACCTGCCTCCTACTAGTTTCATTTAGTGATCCTTGGCTCTTATATTGGAGGAGAAAATGAAAGACCTTTATTCCCATTCACCACCTTCATGTCATTCATGGTTTTACAGGCCTTTATCATCCCTGCTATGCATTTCTCCTTTTGTAAGAAAAGGGCCCCAGAAACACTTATCAACATTAAGTTTTATCTGCCATTTTATTGCCCAGTCACTCACTATGTGAGTTCCCTCTGCAGGCCTTTGCTTTTGGCTTTCATTTTATTACATCCCTTAACTCGAACTTTCAGAGATGAAGAGTTACTGGAGCTCGTGGGCACCATCAGGAGAGTATTTCTGCTGTATTCTGTAAAATTGCTTCGAAACAGGAGGCCTTGGGTCTGTTTTATGATTTCCCTCTCCAGGGGAGCTTGATCCATAATTCTCCTCAGTAGAAATTCCTAAAGCTTTCAGAAGCAGCCAGCTCCAGTTTTTGCCTCACACCTTAAAAAGAGGAGCCCATTCCTGCTGGCTGATGCCCTTGGAGCAGCCCTTGGATATTGGTCCAAATAACTGGGTGCGTGTCCCGCTTTGCTACAGTGTGGGGACGGACCCACANTGCTTCGAAACAGGAGGCCTTGGGTCTGTTTTATGATTTCCCTCTCCAGGGGAGCTTGATCCATAATTCTCCTCAGTAGAAATTCCTAAAGCTTTCAGAAGCAGCCAGCTCCAGTTTTTGCCTCACACCTTAAAAAGAGGAGCCCATTCCTGTTGGCTGATGCCCTTGGAGCAGCCCTTGGATATTGGTCCAAATAACTGGGACGGACCCATGTGGACCCACATGATGCATGCAGGATCCCAGCTTACCCCAGTTCTCCAAGGAAGGAGTCTACTTTCTCCACTGCCACCAGTCCATGGGGTTTAAAAGTCTTAGAAGAGACTGGAAGCAAAGGAGAGCTGCTCATGAGCTAGATAAAAAAACCACTACTTTTGGACCTAGAATTTAGTCCCTATGTTATTAGGCTTGCACGAGGTCCCAGAGCAGGCAGCTGTGAAGGCATGTAAATAAAATGTTTATTAAAAATGAGGCAGCTGCAGTTACACGAGCCCTTGCTTCTCCCTGCTGTAGACCCGTCTCTTACGCACCCCAAAGATGGGCGAGATGAACAAGGAGACAAACGCTGAGCTGTGAATTCCTGAGCCATCCAGCCTGTTGCTAATTACCATTATTAAATATTGACACAGTGGCTGCACACAGAGCTCTCAGGCAGGGCTCAGTGCCCCTCCGAGGCAGCAGCACAGAAGCCCAGACAAAGAAATAACCCCCCAGGGCATTTACGTCGCACGACCTCAATCCATCCTGCAATTAATGCCTCTTGGGGACTGCTAGCATGTGTGAAAAAGAAAAGCTCTAACTGAGGTTCAACAAGGACGAGTGCAGGGTCCTGCACGTGGGCAAAGGAGGTGGTCCTGCCCCTCTGCTCTGCTCTGGTGAGGCCACATCTGGAGCACTGTGTGCAGTTCTGGGCTCCCCAGGGCAAGAGAGACATGAGGACATCAAACTGAGTCCAGCGAAGGGCGGCTGAGACGCTGAGGAGACGGGAGCATCTCTCCGTGAGAAACGGCTGAGGGAGCTGGAGCTGTTCAGGCTGGAGAGGACTGAGGGGGAATCGTATCAATGTGTATGAGTATCTGAAGGGAGGGTAGTAAGAGGATGTCTTAAGGAAGACACTGAGTGTCTTCTCGGTCATGTTCAGCAAGAGGACAAGAGCTGTGCAACAGGCACAGCTTGAAGCACAAGAA
>VWPW01007389.1:0-23308 GCA_013389825.1 Crypturellus undulatus | reverse complement strand
AAGCTGTTTTAGAACAAAAAATGTGACCCGCACAGTCTAACGCTGGTTTCGAGAGGGAATTCCTATACTCATACCTGCTTTGCTGCAGTCCACAGAGAAGGTGCTCTTCTGCCCCACAAAAGCCTTGGAGAGCCCCGCTCCTCTGGACACCACCTTGCTGGCATCCGAGGTGGCCTTGGGGATGGCGCTGTAGCACGTTTCGGTCGACGACCTCGTCACCGTCTCCACCATGATGGAAGACGTTTCGCTCGCGCTGCCCGGGCTGACCAGTCGCTGTCCTGAAGACGGGAAAGGTTTCAGCCCTTCGGGTTCACCCCATCAGAAAGGCATTTAACAAGGAGCTCCCCTTACACTTCACACGCCCCAGTTATGGTGCATTTTAAGTGAGAGAGGCAATTCCCTACTTACGCATTGGAGCTAACATCTCCCAGGGCCTCTCGGACAATCCCACCCCAGAACCCCTGAACACCCAGAGACATTCAGAGTTAAAGGACCAGGAGCTTCAGGATTCATTAAGCAAAGCTGGCTGCTTGAGAAGAGTTAATCGGGCTCCAACCACCAAGTGCCCCAAATGACCTGAGTGGCAGAAAAGCAGGTGTAGTTTTGCGACACCCCTTTGGAAAGCAGAGCACGTCCGAGGCAGGGCCGGGTGGTCGCTACAGCTTCCCACTCCCACGACCACCACCGCGCCAAACCACCGGGCCCCTTCCACTAGCTACGGGGCAGTGCTGGCTTCAACACAGCATCCGAGAGAGAAAGAGCTTGCAAGTGCAAAACCAGCCTTCCTCCCCTTGCCTGAAGGTCCTCCAGACACTGCCAGCCCCTTAGATTAGGTCACAACAACATCAGAAAGGGACAGAATCAGGGCCATCGCCTGTGCTACAAAAGCCAATGTTTAGGCTTGGGGCAGTGAGCCGTGTTTCACCACTGCCGGTGCAAACCCTAGAGGTAGTCCAAGATCTAGGACTCCCTCGTGAAACACCTTCATAGCCCTTCACCGAGTCAAGCCCACTAGACGAGCGCTCCTGCAGACACTTCCCAGGCCATTCTGAGCCACCATCCCTAAGCCAGGACTTGCAGGGAGCGGGAAGAGCGTTTTCTCTCATGGTCTTTGGGCACTGGGCACCTAGGCTCAAACGCCAGGGTTTCCCATGGGGACGGATCTCCCAAATGACACAAGTTGCTTCAGGCACACAGTAAATACTGGTTATCTCTTTACCTGTAACCTTTGCCTTGAAGGGGCTGCCCACTATGTGGTTAGGTCCACCATACTTAATTCCAATTAAATAGTTTCCCGGAGCCATGGGTGTGTACATGACTTTGTAACCTTCCGGAGCTTCCTGGCAGTCCATTTTCACCTTTGATGGCCCTTCAATTGTAACAGAGAGGGTACCTGGCCCAGCCTTGGTCGTGTTTATGAAAAACTCCGACTGTAATCCTAGAAAGACGTAGCACAGTGAGACACACTCTTCCTTACACCCGCCCGTTATAAAATAACCCTGAATTATTAAACAGGAACTCATGATTCAAGGCAAGATTAGGTGACAGCCCAGGGAGTACTCGGTGCCCAAATCTGCATTTGAGGTGGGTGGCTTCACCCCTGGGCAGGAGGCTGTCCCAATCCAGCAGCTCTGGCAGCTGCTGCCGTCAGCAGACCGGCTTAGACAGAGGAGAACCAAACTCTGCAAACGAGAGCCTTTTCCCTGGGATTTGGAGCCTCGGTGCAGCCTCCCCCCTGCCTGAGCTCTGGGAGGTTCAGAGATTCTCCCTGAATGGCTCATAAATCTGCAGCCAGGACCCACAAGAAAGCAGCAGACACAGACGGGTAGAGTCTTTGGAGGAGCTTTGGAGGACACGGGTGTCTGGGCTGCTCTGGAACAGCACTCCGAGCGCTTCGGGGAAACAAAAGCTCGTTTAATTGCAGCATCTGGTTAGCATAGCTGAATTATTGCTGCTAATGCCTCGCCAGTGACACCATGCCAGCAACACAAGAAAAACTGAAGTAGGGCTTTCAGTCCCCAGATAATTTACTGTCAAGTCCTGGCTGCACATACTTATCTTAGGGCTTTTGTATGAGACACTGCTGAGCAAGAATGAATGCTCGAGCTCAGTAAAAAGAGCCAGTTACAGGAAAGTTTACTAAAGCCGAGTCTGAAGCCCATATATATGTATCTATATATAAAATGTGGTGATAAACTACAAAGAAGGTTCTTGTCTTTCCACCCACGACACTGCCGTGCTGCAGCGCTGCAGGATGCCAGACCCGATACGGGATTGTGCTGTCTGTAGGACTCCCGGGGCTGCACCGGCTGCTTATCATGGAACCGGGAAGGGCTGGAGCCCCCTTTGCCCCTCTCCTCCCGAGGGAGCAGGTTACACAAATCCACTGGAAACGGCGGGAGGGTTAATCTCCAAACCGGCAAGTTGCGCAGATTGGCAGTAAAGCCTCCTGCTCAGGACTCCCCGCTCCGGCCGCGGATGAGGACTCCCACCGCGAGCGCCACGGTCGTCCCGCGGGATGTCCCGGTCTCCAACCGTGACACTGGCTTGTTGTTCAGCCGCGGCTCCGGGGCACCCAGCAAGGGGGCACAGAGCTATTTAGAGTGAAAACAACCCTGAGCACCTTTATAGATGGGGAAAACTCCCCCTGCCATTCCCTGGTGCATCCGTGGCTGGTATTAATGAGGACTTTGTTTCCACCTAATAAAGCAGCCCAAGCTGTAATGTCTTTATTCTATACAGTACAGCCACAGTGTTCCAAAGCCAACGGGTTGGTTTCTCCAGAACAGCAGTAGCCTTGGCTGAATAGCTGCCGCATTTCTTTTTTTCCAGGGGAAAAAAAAGGGTAAAATAAAACACACAGAAGAAAGTAGGTAGGATAAAGGGAACGGGCTATCATTGTGCACATCAAAAGGAAAAAAAAAAAAATCACTTTTCCATTCAACAGCCTGTGTGGCCCGTTTAAGCAGGAATTTTAGAAAAATAAAAGTGCATATCCTGCAATGCTTTTGTATTTTCTCACAAATGCCAAAATCTTACAAATGAAAAAAATTACATTCTTGAGATGAGAACTGTCAAATGGGACAGCCAAAGCAGTTAAATAGGTGTCAGCCTTCCAAGAAGAGTCAGCACTTATCTGAGGCAAGGATAAAACACTTCAAATAAAGCACAATCCCCTCATTTTCCACACTGTGTTGAATTTAACGTGCAACTTTAGAGGTTCCTGCACCCCTGGGGCCAAGCCAAGGGGGACGGACCTGCTACCGATGGAATTATCTGGGGACACGAGTTAGAGCCCCGGCCGCCAGCACGGGCCAGAGCAGACAGAGCAGCTCGCAGGAGCTCAGGAACTGCCCTCGCTGCAACACAGGGAAGGCTCCTCAACACCCTGGTTCACTGTTACTCATTACCGAGTCTGAAGACGGAAAGAAAGAAAACTGAAGCCTATTGATCGACTTGGTCCCTCCTTGGATTTACGAGTTCTGGGGCACACATGCACCGTGGGCACCGACTTGCTCTCCAGATGCTCTCCAAAGCCTCCATCCTCCACAGCTCCGCGTGCACGAGCTGTGCACAAGGGAGGGAGCCAGAGCTCCCCCGAGCTCTCGGGACCACCTAGGTTGAGCTACACTAATTGGCAGGGGCTCGTGACCGAGCTGCTAACCAGTCTGTGCGAACTCCTGCTGCAGGGGCTGCTGTGCAGAGGGTTTAGTCCCTTACGGGCCAGCATAGCCTGCAGACCTGCTCATCGCGGGTTAGACCAACTCAGGAGCATGCGAGCGCGCAGCGTTAGCCTTCACCAAGGCGGCAGAGAGGACGTGTTAGTTCAGCTGCCTAGCGGGAAAAGTCACGTCGAAATACGCCTGGAAGCAGCGTCTGGCTCTTTGGGGAAGCGGAGGGGTTTGCAGGGGCCGCGTTACCCGTGGTGCCGCTCTCGAGGCCGGGGCCGCAGGCGGTGACGAGCGCGGGGTTGCCCGCCTGGCCGGGCTCGCCCACGCGGACCTTGAAGGGGCTGCCCACCACGTGGCTGCCGTTGAACTTCACGTCGATCGAGTGGATGCCGTTCTCGTGCGGGATGAACCGCACCGCGTACTTATCTGCAAGAGAGAAGGGCTTTGCTGGTGGTGCAGGGAGGGCATCAAAGAAACCGACTTTAGCACCTCATTTTTTTCAGACAAGACAAGGTTTCCATGATTTTTGACAGCTCAAGCAAACACAGTTAGACACCTTACTGAGTCATGCTTAAGGAGGAAAAGTGTTTGTTTATGACAGGAGGTGCCATGGATTCCGTTTTCACCTTGTCCTTTAGGAGCTGGTCTCAGCTGCCACCTAGTCTCCAGTCTGAGCTTTGCTTCCTCACACACGGACTAAACTGAGGGCTGGCTCACAGCCTGCTGTTAGTGCAGCACTGTGTGCCCAGGCCTGCTCTAGGCCAGGCCTTAGCCGCGGGCTGGCGGCGCTCCTCCGGCACACACAAATTGCACCTTTATTTGAGAGGCATTCAGCAATTTGCTGATATTTAACTTTTTTGTTGCACGTTAACCCAAAGGAGTGAGTGACCTTCCCCAGCTGAAGAGCGGCTAGACTGGCACGGTACAAACAGCAATTCATTCAGCCTTCAAACTAACCCGAAAAGCTCATTCCTGGCACAGGTGCTGACCTTTCTGCTGTGTTTGCTTATACGCAGCTGCCTCGACATTTCGAATGAAGGAGTGAGTGCAAGTTAAAAATAAACTCCTAGCTAAGGATAGAAGCACAGCTTTGAGGAATGGGCTTCTTCACTGGCTACATTCAACGGCCACATCATATTTCACCTTGTTTATTTATGAATAATATCACTATACCTTCATCAGCAAGGAAGACTGTGCAAAACCCTTTAGACTTCCCCGTTAAATATCAGTGTCATACACAAGCTCAGGCTCGGTCATTCAATTAACCATCCAGGAAACGCATGAACATAAACTCTTCCTGAAGCTGTGGACAGCACTGTTTGCCCAGGAAGGTGCGTTTTCCTCTCACACGCTTTTGACGAGCCGAAGGGCCCCAACGCGCTTTGTGAAAGGGTGTTTTGGCAGGGCCCTGCTCGCGCCGGCGGGCGCCGGGGCTCACCTGGCTCCAGCTCGGACACGTGGCACTCCTCGACGGCTCCCGAGGGGCTGTGCACCTTGGCATCGATCTTGCCCTTCGCCCCGTTCAGCCGTATGGCAAAGGATGCTGGCTGATTGACTTTTAATCCCGACTCCTGAGAACGCAACAGTCACATTAACAAACTGAAACTTCAGACAGGGCAAGGTTTGTGGCAGGGAAATAACCACTTCAACACAGACTTTTAGATTTTGACAAAAGAGGCACAACTGTGATTTGAATTAACTCCTAAATCAGCAACAGCTTAGACAGGTCTCTCGCTCTTACTGAGAGTGGCAGATTTAAGAGCCACTGACATCCATTAGGCCGATTTTTTCCAGTGTGGAAGAGTTTCCAGAAGCTGGACGACGCTCTGCCAAATCGGACGAAGGCAGCTTTACAAGACCGGTTGCCCATTATCACCGAGGTTGGAGACCCCTGGATTTAGGCACTTGATTTAAAGGATGTTTAAGCTTTAGTTCCATTTTTAGCCCGTTCATTCATTCCAGATTCATTCAGGGGAAAAGCCTCTGATAATGCAGTTGTCTGAAAGAGTAATAGGCATGTTTATATTTGCCACAAGAGGCTACATTTAGAAAGCCACCGCAAGACGTCTTGAAATGAGAAAGTAATTTAAAACACGAAACCAGATGTTGCTGGGCGGTCAGACCATGAGCACGGCACGGAGACGGGTCCGCTCGGCAAGGGGCATCGCTCCGCGAGCGGCTCCCCCAGCCCCACAGCACCAAGGTTTTGTGCTGAGCATACTTACCTGATCATGTTTGCAACTGAGTCCTGAAGAGGCAAATAAATGCAACTGAGTAAACTGAGGTCCAGCATGTAAAGCACATCCTGACGCGAGTTTAGTGGAGACTGGTGCTGCGCAGCCGTCTCCTTTACAGAGCACTCAGCTTTATCTGCCTCTCCAGGTCTTAGCTGAAGTTAGTATTCCTGTCAAAGAGTCTTTAAATGAAACACAAGAGAAACATCAATACCACAGGGACTAATTAACGCCCTTGTAACTCCTTGCTGAGAAGATACTATCAGACCAGGCTGTCATGATTCATTTACAGAGCCAAAGCGGAGGAGTCCTGCGCCTTGGCAAAGTTAACCTATGGCAGGCATGCATCAGAGGGGGACACATTGGAAAAAAATATTAATTGCTTATCACTACTTAATGAGGACTGAGGTGCAGTATATTTAGACATGCATTCTCAGTCTCAGATCCAAGTTTCTGGCTTTGGAGGTTTAAGTCAGGCCTTTAATGTTACTTGTACTTTAATACAAGTAAACCACACAAAGGCAGATAAATTGGCAAGATTAACAGATGAGCCCAGACTAACTACAAAGCTGGAATTCACTCCTAGAGATTTGCTACTGTGCATGATTTACCCGCGCTGCGAGGCTGTGGTTTTGTGACGCAGCCAGAGCGAGCTTTCGCCCTGACTTCACTCTGGGGTCCCGTCTATCTGCCCACACAAAGTCTCCAGCAAGGCTGAAGTAACATCCCCACCGCGTTGGCCTACGCCGTCCTGCCTGTGGTTCTGCAGCTTTTAAGCTGCACTTGCAGCCAACGGGGTAACTCAACTTGACAGCACGGTCACGGCTTGGGCTCTGCATTGGCTTCCCCTAGCTAGCCCAGGGAAACCAAGCAAGCTTCAGAGGCAGCACTGCTGCTTCAGTACTGTTTCTAGAGCCTCCTATTCTAACTTCCTAAATGTTATCACCTCAAATACCACCTAGATTTCCAGCTAGTCTGAAAAGCAGGGTCTCCAGGAGCCCAAGTTACCCATTCTAGCTGCTGTCAAGGGGCTTTAAGGAAGAAAAACCTCTCTGTGTGGGCAATCTGAACTTGAAAACAGAGACATCAACCAAGGCAATGCTACAGGGGACAACTGCTTTGGTCTCAGAGAACAAGGACGAAATCAGTCTGTGTGGTAAGTTCTGCAGATGTTTCCTTGTGTCTCACCTGAAGGCTAGTGACAGTGAGCCTGCGAGCATCGTCCGACGGGGCGATGACAGGAACCAGGTAGGGGCTGTCTGGAATGTGCTCGTCATTGAACTTTATGGAGACCTCATAGTTGCCTGGGAGAAAAAAAAGACAGAGCATTGAATTTCCGTTGCTCTCTTGAAAGAAACTTTCTGTGTTACTTCAGCNAAAAAGACAGAGCATTGAATTTCCGTTGTTGAAAGAAACTTTCCGTGTTACTTCAGTACAGTTGGGTTTTGGTACGTACCTGGCTCTTGAACTATGTATGATACGCCACAAGATCCATCTTTATGGTCGTCAAAGGTAATTTCTGCTTTACTTGGGCCTTCTACTGCAATAGACAGTCCTCCAGCTCCGGCTTCTCTTGTCCATATACTGAATTCGGCTGTTGAAGCATTTGAGAGTGCACACAAGTTTAAGTTTGCTGCTGTTGGTCTGAGCTACTTCTTAACACAAGTGTGGAGCATTTCCAACTACAGCACTTGAAAAATGGTACCTTGTACCATGATTCTGGGGTAAAACACTCAGCAGCTTCTGCAGGAGGTTTGTATTAGCCTTCAATTACTGTATGGTACATCTTACAACTCCATGCTCATTTTGTTAGAGCATTAAGTTTCCTAACTGTGTTTCCTGACTTCTCTATGCAATGCAGCAATATTATTTCCTAAGCGTGTGTTTCTCCACCAGGCATCACACAGCCTGGTGTGACAGCAGCGTTACACGAAGCCCTCAAAAGAGAGGCTCTTCCAACGGCCACCAGAAAACAAGGCACCTGCACAGCAGACCTGGAGGGCATGAGTCAAACGAGGGCAGAGCACTCACCTGGGGTGCCCGTCTCTCCACGCTCGAGCCCCGGGCCACCAGCTCGGACCTTATGGGCTCCCCCCTCGCCAAGGGGCCCCACGGTGAACTGGAAGGGGCTGCCTGGCACCGGCTGCCCTCTGTACTTGACATCCACGGTGTGGACCCCCATTTCTTGTGGCACAAAGCGGACGCAGTAGGTGTTTTTGTCGGCTTCTACTATTTCTGCATCAGAGGTTCTTCCAGAGGGACTAGTTACCTGGGCGGTCATATCCCTGCAATCAATTTCTAAGAAGAGAAAAACCAAAGATTAGCAATTCCTAAGGCAACGGAGTCACGTACACGCAATGCGGCTCTGCAGGCTAAAGGGAGCTTTAGTTTCCATCTGCGTTGGGCAGGTCTGAATCACAGATCTCATTATTTTCCCTGTCACAAGGCCAATACAAGCGGGCAGCGCTGCCCAGCGGCTCCGTGCCCTTCCTCTCTACCAGATGCCACCCCTAACCTCTTGCTGGCAACATCTGCACAACCTTTAAATCCATTTCCTCCAGAAACACTGGACTGCAGTAAGAGTCTGTGTTACCAGGAAGCAGCAGAGGAAGGATGAAAACATCTCTGGGTACCAGTGCCAACTTAAACTAATCATGCAGCTACTGCATTTGCCATTTATACTTGATTATTCAGAGCAGCAGATTGCATACAGCACTTATTAGAGATCACCAATAATAGTGACAGCACTGCTTGAAACTGCTTGTGCAAGTAATATGTTTGTTCATAGCAATCCTGAGTCCCCTGCATAATACAGTAGATATTAAGGTTGATACAAAAGCTTTCTACTGGGAGCACGTTGCTTCAGGACAGCTGGGTGATCTCCACCTCCTGAGAATTCAGATTTCCCTTATTTGCGGGCAGTTCGTACCTAAATGTTTATTTAGGCAGCCCAGAATTGCTAACACACTGGTAAGTACTCACAGAAGTTTTGCTCCTAACTAAAACTGAACCTGTGCTGTTCAGTGCAGAGGACACGCTTCATCCCCACAGCAGGAGTGCTCTAAGTAGCTCTGGACCCTAAAAGACAGGCTCAGCTCACCAACAACAACTACAGCAAAACATGTTGGACCTTCTGACTGAGCCTGTCACTTGTCCTTCAATACCATCATGCTGCAAAACTGATACAGAGGTGGGACAGTTTCTCCAGACGGAATACCTCCTGCATCAAATAACTAAGAAGATAATAACAATAATTTTAAAAGGAAAGAGATGCAGCAAAGAGTGGCAGTGGGACGGAGTGCTTTGTGTTTGAACCCAAGCACAGGTGGTTACGGAGCAGGCGACAGCAGGCACGTAGGTGCTGGTTGGAATTCTGACCCTGCCTGGCCAGTTACAGCCTACCCAGCACTGATGAAAGGGTTGGGCATGTGTAACCAGCTAAGACTGGCCTGCGTGATTCACGTTTGCCAGGCAGCAATGCAAACACTTAAAAGCCAAGATGATGATCTTCAGACCCCGGAGACAGGATGAGCTGTGCAGCCCATTCTCCAGCTTGCTGTGCACGGAACAGATTAAAGCCTTCCTCATGTTTACTTCTCCTTATGTTGAGCATTGTTATGTTTATTTTTAGCATTTCAAAGAGATTACACTACCAGTATTTCTTTCCTAAACTGTCTTGATATGAGACTGTCTTAACACTGATTCCAGTGCTTCAGGTACACCCACACCATGCAAGCACGAGCGAACGGTTACAGGGAAGGATGTTGCTTACCTGGAATTTTCAAGTTCAGGTCACATATGCTTCCAACTGTTGCAACAGAGGGAGCTCGCCTTGTTCGTGTGATACTCTCCTTAACTCTTCCTTCACCACTTATCTTCACCGTAAACGGGCTGCCTGTAAGTAGCACAGCGAGTCATTCTCCTCCTAGGGCCTCTGCATGCACCACATCAAGGAGAGGACTGAAAGTCTCCTCCAACTCCTAGTACACCACATGGAAGTCTGAGAGCCAATTTCATGTCAAGCCCAAGCGAAATGTGCCCTTGTAACCTAAACGGTTTTGGATGCTTGTCCCTTTCGGACTGTCCTGGTTGAACCTTGCCCAGTCTTTAGGGCACACGATCCAAGACATACTGCAAGGGCCACCTGCAGTCCCACTGTGCTGACCAGCATCACGGTGACTTCTGTTGTAGGAGGCAGCAAGCTGTCACGCCTCTGCTTACCTGGGATATGTTCATCTGCAAACTTGGTGGACACGATGTACACGCCAGGAACAGTCGGGAAATAAGACACTTGGCAAGTTCCATCTTCTAGGTCTTCTGTTTGGATATCTACCTTGCTGGGTCCTTCAACTGCCAGCGAGATCCCACCATAACCTACAAGACAGATAAGGTAATATTGAATCTCCATAGTGGTATTACAGGTTTAACACAAAATAGTCTAAATCCAGAGCAGTAGTTGGTCACTGAGATTTTGTTTCAGACTGGGGACACAGGAGTTGCTTTATGTCTTAAGAAGTTTCTGCGGTCATATCGGTCAGATCATATTTAGAGCACAGGACACATTCAGCTCCTAAAATGCTCTAACCATATCCCTTTTACATCATTAAGGCTGAAATATTAGTTTCAAAGACTACAGCCAAGGTCCCCATCAAAGCAACAGGTTTCTCGTTCCCATCCTGCTGTGCACAGTGACCTGGAGTCAGCACTGCCAAGTGACAGACAAGTTTCTTTAGCACTTCAGGGCTGCTCCCCGCTGGCTGCAAAGGCAGGCACTGGTCAAGACAATACGAAGCATTTCAGAAGTTAATGGCACTGTTTAATACCTGGGAATAATGACAGTCCATGTTTAGTGCACATTTTGCATTGCAAGCACACAAACTGCTTTACAGCTTGTGACCTGGTGGATTGCACACTGAGGAAGGGAGCAGCTGAGCTCCATCCACTGCCGAAGGACCTCACCTGCGTCTCTCGTGTCGACAATGAAGTCGCACATCTCAAAGGTTCGTCCTTCCACCAAGCCGCGGCCAAAAACTCTTGCTCGTCTGGCATCTCCTATCTCGGACTGGACCACCATGATTGTCACAGGACTGTTTGGTACGTGGCTCCCGTTTTTCTTGATGCTCACCACGTGTTCTCCCACTTCTCGTGGGATGAACGAGATACCTGCAAAACAGAAACATGGCAAACTTTTGCATCCTGCGTGCATGCTATACTCGATTAAAAGGCCTTTCCTGCACCAAGAAATGAAATACTGAATAAACACTCTTTACACATGTCAAAGTGTTGTTATCAAATGAGCCAGAAAACCATTCCCATATGCTGACAAGAAAGCGCTTCCGTCGTGACTCGGCCTGGCAAACCACCACAGCTCAGTTCTCATGCTCTGTCTTTGGCTAACAGTATCGACTATCGAGAGCTGCTTGGCTCCACAACGCTCTTCCAGGAAGGTGCAGGGAAGCAGTAACTCATTTAAGACAGCAAAGCAAAGTGGAGTAGAGGCTCTTACCCCCATCCCTTGTACCGGCACCGTCAGAACTTACCGATGTGGTTGTTGGGCAGCCTCTTCAGAAGACACGGCTCATCGCGGCCCGATGGGGCTTTAATGCTAGCTGTGAGGAGGCTGAGATCGGTCTCGTTAATGTCCAGTAAAAAGTCAGCAGCAGAACCAAGCTTAACTTGGGACCGTCTTCTGCTGTCATCTGTAGAAATAAAGAGAAAATATTCCAAGCTTAAGTGCAAAACAAGCCGGAGGACATCACGTTCCCGACACAAACCAGGTCCCTGCTCTATCAGAGGTGAAGGCTCCTCCTGAAGTGACCCCAGTTCACACTTCCCACCTGTGATCTTGGCTGTGAAGGGGCTGCCCGGGATGTGCTTGTCGTTGTACTTGACCAGGATGCTGTAGTCCCCGGGCAGCGTGGGCAGGTAGGTGACGGTGCACGTGCCGTCCTTGTTATCGATGCAGCTAATCTCTGCCTTGGAAGGTCCTTCAATAGCCAAATCCAGTCCACCTAGACACAGAGAAGAGCACTTCTATAACACTGCAAGCACAGCAAGACTGAGGAGTTTGAAAGAAGGGGGAGGGAGCAATCTCTGCCTGCACTGAGAATGCAGCACAGATGTACACAGAGTTCAGGGCACTCTGCAAAGGCTACAACTCTATTTAACCTGTTAGATTTACTTAACAGTGATTCCAGATCCAGTTATCTTCCACTGAATCTAAGCTGCCTTCATTTTAACGCTAATTAATGAAATTAGCTAATTTAACACTAATTAAAATGAATCTCTTGTACACTGCGCCCTATCTGAGCCTGCTTCTCTCAGGAAGAAGTAGTAAAACTGTTTTTATTGCACAGAAGTTACAGCTCAATGAAATCAATTTGCCTGATATTTGCACACGTCATTATTTGTATCCTCTCACCTCGGAGATCACAGTTGGACAAATGACTGCAAATTATGCTCCCAGATAAACACGGAGGCACGCTGTGCTTCTAAGAAGCTTTTAGTTTACAGAAAAACAGGTTTAAAGAAGAAACTTACCCTCTCCTGCATCTTCTGTGACAATGGTAAAAGTTGCTGGTTTGTTGGCAACCCCATAAATGAGGCCAGGCCCATAAGCAGACACACTCCCACTGTTTGGATAATTCACGTAAAATTGCAGAGGGCTCTCTGAAGGAGGAAAAAGAAAAAAAAGGAAAAGAAAAAAAGCACCTTTAAGGATGAGTGGTCTGGACTGCAAGAACAAAACATACTCTAAGGACCTCAGACCCAGCTGAATCTTATTCTTACACTCATTGATATACATATATATGTATGTGTATATATATACACCCATACACACACACACATATATAAATACACATAAAATCAGCCTACTTTAGGCAGTGCTGAAGGCGTTTTGCTTCCTGCCCACACTCCTCCTTTGCACTGCACCTCTCTGCACTTTGCCCCAGCCTGCCTTGATAACCACGGGGTAGCCGGAGGTTGGAGGAAAGGGGAGCTTCAGCTCGAGCTAAGGGAGCTGGTGATTTAAGGACAGGGAAGAAGAATGAAAGGCAGTAGTTTGTTAAAAAGCAGCCAGGAAGAAAGTAAGATTACAGCATGGCATGCATGTGTGTTTTGTTTTATTGCAATGAAATGGAAAAAGACTATAGTATTTCAGCCATTTAGCCCTTCCCACAGATTGCAGCTTCCAGGCCAACGCAGTTTTAAGGATAAACATATATTGTAACTATTAGTTTTGCTGAGCACTAAGGCAGTAAATTTCAACCTGAAAAAAATGGTAGTTTGAAAATTGTATGTTTCTTCTTCATAACAAAATGCCACAAAAGCTAGTTTCCAAACCCAAAATCCATTTTAAGCCTGGCTGGTACTATTAAACCACACTGGAAGCTCACATGCGCCTGCCCTTACGCCTTTGCTTTACTTTTCCCTGGACTGCTTGCAGATGAACTCTTGCTGAATAGCAAGTTCTCCTATGCATCTTTTACTGCAGTGCATACAACTAAGCTATAGAAACCACGGCAGGGAAAAGAGGCATTGGCAGGGCACCCGGATTTTACAGCACTTTTCTTGTCGGACTCACCTGGGATGTGCTTTCCCATGTATTTGATGTGCATTTCATGCAGCCCAACCTCCGTGGGAGCGTACCTCACCGTCACGGTGCCGTCCTTGTTGTCCACGATGTCGGGGGTATCGGTCTTCCCAGAGGGCATGTGCACCTCCCCTGCAAACAGCAGCGAGCGTTACACAAGGGAGAAACCGCCTGCGCCTCCTCTCCCACCCACAAAGCCTCGTCTAGCCATTCTCAACACACACATTTCCAATTGTTGAATCGCTTACCCACAGGCACAAATAGGAGACTAATGGGAACACTAAACAGACGCGCTTCCAGCTCGCGCTGCGTGGAGGCAGCGCGCGGGTAGACATCTGGCACGCAGTGCTGCGACCTCGCAGGCTCCGCGGGGCTGCCTCACCCCGCACTTTGCTGTGCCCCAAGAACCGTCTGCACCCCCTCGGCACACGCTGCCCCTCGCAGCGCTTGGGAAAGCAGAGATTGGAGGGGCTCCAGGCGGCCGGAGAGGAGACGCAGGGGGGGGTTTGCTGAGCCAGGGAGCGAGAGGCTGGAGCAGCCCCAGCCGTGCAGGGGCTCAGCACGACCGAGCGGGAGGCCAGGGCTACCAGGGTGATATTCGCAGCTGCCAGATCTGTGGAAAAGGGGCCAAGTGTTCTGGACAAGGCACCTCACAAGGATGTGGGATCAGGCTGCTGTGCAGCATCTGCACAAAAGGAATACAAAGCATCAAGGAGGTACCCAGCTGCTCTGGAGGGGCTAGAGCAGCAACGGGTCCTACAGTGAGGCAGTTAATAACCAAGCATGCAGGACCACGGCAACACCAAGAATGTCCTCATTTAACTCAGACCATCAGAGGGCTGTATCCTGCTTACCCTCAGCGGGTGCCACTTGATGTGTGGCTAAACAACAAGTTACTGACGTGATACAATCCTCCTCCAACTGCATGGTCTGGACCACACAGACTGAGCTGCAAAGGCACAAACTTGCTTACGGAAAGCAAAGCCTCTCCGAGAGGCTATGCGTACTGCAGATACCTGTTATTTCTCCTTTCCGGACAGCAAAAGGAATAACCATATCAAAGGGCCTGAATCCCATGCCATTCATATCTCCAACCGGGACGTAAGCCTCTTCCGTGACCTAAAGGAAGCAAAAAGACCCGTCACTTTGTACCCAAGAGCAAATGCAAACTAGCGAGCTCTGACTGCACGTGGAGTAAAAGCAGGACAGAGTGTGCGTGATTATTGCAGTCAGCGGTAGGACTGCGCCCAACCAGACCAGCGTCCGGTCAGGCCTCCCCACAGAACGGCACAGTGCAGAGCGGGGTGAATCAAGTGACACGAATGGAGACATGCTGGAAAAAAGTTAAGGGATAAAAACGTAACACAAGAAAATGGAAGGCAATGTAGCACACAGGACCCAAAATGGCTCCATCTGAAAGGATTTAGTTGCTTTAGGCCTGGAAGAGAAAGTGATTTTGAATGTGGCAGAGTGATTGCAACACAAAATCGACAAAAAGAAACGAGTTTCACAATGCAACTCTGGACTCGAGACACTGTGCTATTTTACTGGGGAAACAAAGCAGTGCAGTCAGGTTGTTTTTGCCAACGCTAGACATTGCAGCAGTGGAAGCTGTGAATGTAATGATCCTTTTCATGTTTGAGGTGTTATTAGAGTTTATTTGGAGACTCCCTTCAAGCAGCAGAGAACAAACAGGTCTGAATCCCAAGAACGTTTGATCAAACAGAAAGCGATGAACACAATGACCAGAAAGATCCAAGCAGTCCCCCAAAAGCAGGCTGCCATCTGAAATGGGACACAGATGGGGGAAGATGACTGAAAAATGTAAAATGTACCCAAGGGCGGAATCCGGGCGGCTCCGCGCCCAGCGGCTCCTGCGACAGCGCTGCAGCAGCATCTGCGTCTACAGCCTGGGCGGTGGTAAAGGCAGGTTAGCTGTTACCGCAGCACCGCGGCATCCACACGACCACGTCCCCAGCGCGCTCCTCCCGCCCTGCCCCGCGGTCCCACCGCCCGAGCAGCCTCCGGGAGGGAGACAGCCACCAGCACAGCCCGGGGATACAGCCAGCGTAGGCCAAGCTTAGGAAAGCGGAGCCTGGGCACTGGCACTATCGAGCTGCGTCCTCATGGACCCAGCTTAGTGTGGGGAGTGAGGACTCCAGCTGAAGCCGCCGGCCCGCAAGCACTAGATATTGTGGGGCATAGGCCGGGAGATGGAGACCTGACGGCTCCTGCGCCGTGGCGGGTACCGCAGCCCCGCGCTGGCTGCCGAGCTGTTCTCATTCACGTTGTCAAGACGCCCAGTTTGTTTTCCCCCACGCAGCCTCCCTTCCCACCACACATGCCAGGACGATGACTTGCGAATTCTCCTCTCCCCCACTTAAAGCAACACTAGACGTCCGGGCCGGAGCCGCACGACGCGACCCGCACGGGGCCACACCGAGGGCCCTGGCACAGCCCGTGTCAACGCGGAGCTCCGCAGCAAGGAACTCGCTGGGAACACAGGCAGAAACCTCCCCATAAAGGAGATCAGGGTGGGAAGGGAAGTGGGAAGCAGGAATGCTGCCGCTCCGGAGGTCCAGCGCGGTGCAGACACCGCTCAAATGCTGCAGTGGCCGGTGTGGAGCAGCGGGAGCAGCCTCAGCAGCATCTCCCAAGGCGCTTCAAGCAGCGGCCCGAGAAGGAGATTTCTTCCTGTTAGTCCTTGGAGGAGATCCAAGGCAGCTGGGAGGAGCAGCCGTGCCCGGTCGCTGTCCCGGTACACGAGGCCGCAAGGACTAATGGTCAGAGCAGAGGCTGTGCCAGCGGCTCCCACCCGCGGGGACCGGGCCCTCCCTGCGCTGCCACAGACCCAGCTGGGGGCTCGTGGCATGGGACGCGCTCAAGGCTTACAAGGCCAAGACTTGTTTTCCTACCACGGAGCACCGCTCTCCACGGGAAGCGTCCTGCTCCGGCTTGCGGCAATGCGACCACTGTGTTCGACTACGCTGGCCCCAGCTCCAGAGCCCAGCCCCGCTCTTGGGACCACAGCCTGATGGAACATCGTGCTGTGTTACCCTTCCCTGCACTTCCAAGGCTCCTCGGAGGGTTTCCGGGAGCCCTCGGAGCATCTCTTTTGTTCCTCAAGGAGGTCTGGGTTTTCATTTTCTTTTTAAAAATGAAGTGTTGCTCTCGGGAAGTAATATAATTAGAAAAAGGAGGATTTAGCTATGACAGTTTAAATACTAGCATCTGCAAAGGGTTTTTGAGCGTGAGCTAGCAACAGCCTGCTTCCCTGGGAAAAAGCAGCGGACCCTTCCTTACTTTAGGGTCGATATTATAAAGAGGGAAAAGTGAACAAATCAGAGATCGCACCTGACAACAGATAATTAGTCTTCAAAGCTGATTACGATAACCCTTACATCAGTTAGAAAAAAACCCCACATGTTTAGGAAATGAAATATTTTGATCAGAGATGCCAAATCTTCATCTTTTGATGGCTTCTGCCCCGCTAACTATATTGCCTGCTCAAAATAAGCTCAAATGGTAACAAGGATTCTTTAGCTCCTGCCATCTAATAAATATCCCAAGAAATATTTACACACACAGAGACATGAAGCTATCACTAAATAAATGTGGAAGCAGGAATCTGAGGGGGCGGTATTGCGGGAGCCCAGCTGGCTTACCATGACAGTGAAGGGACTGTTGGGAATGTCCACCCCACCGAAGCGGACGTAAATCACATAGGTTCCTGGTTTGGCAGCAGTGTAGAAGATATCGTAAGTCCCGTCTTCATTTTCAACCACATCTGCTTCCGCTTCTGTCCCATCTGGCGTCAGGACGGTGCACGTCACCTTCCCCTTCCCCGCTGACTTGGCATCTACGACAAAACCAACCTCCTCGCCAGTCTTCACGGTGGGTGCAATTCCAGGACCTGGAAGGCAATTTTCATTACAGAAACTGTTCAGAGCCGTTTTCTCAAGCAGCTCGCAAGGCATCTGGAAAGCACACGAGCAGAAAGCCACTTGGAGACACAGAAACGTTTCTGGAGACGATATTTCATAACAACGAGCGTCGCTCGTGCCCGTGCCCAAGCAGAGCAGAGCCGGAGCCAGGCTGCCAGCTTGGCTTCTCCCCTTCCTCGGCGCAACCAGGAAAATGGGAGAGAGCAACAGAAAAAATGAGAAGTCCAAAGAATGCCTTGCCATAACCCACACTATTACTGGAACGCTCCTTTACGCAGAGCCAAAGACACTCTATCCTCTATTGCCATAGTGAGCGCCTGAGCTACGGCTGCTTCAAGACTCCCTATGCAAACATCTCTGCCTACAGAACCTATAAACCGGCACAACAGCAGTCACAACCAGCCTTCCTCTTGCACTAGCCGTGAATAATTTTCCACTGATTCACGAAGCATCCAAAGGAAATGAACCAATGCCCAAATCACAGCAACCAGCTCCAAGAGCAATGGGTTTAAATGAGAACTATTAAAGTCTTGTTTGCAAGATATATTTAGTAGTCCTGCTATTGACCACCACTTGTAACCAGGTGAGAGATTTGTTTTCAGAAGACAAGGATCCTGCTGTTTTTAACACCTCAGCAGTATTCTAGCTTTTAGTCCTACAGCAACTGTACTTCAGCTTTGTAGCTGAGGGTTAAATACACTTCTTGGAAGGGGGAGACTTAAACTGACATCTAGGAATAATGGGACAATGTCAGATTCAAACACTGAAACATCTTTCAAACAAATTCTGAAGCAAAGGAGATACCTGCTACGTTGCTTTTCCCATTATGCCAGGAATTTGTTTCAAACGGGTTTGGAAACAGCCATCTGCCAGACCGGCCACTGGNGACATCTAGGAATAATGGGACAATGTCAGATTCAAACACTGAAACATCTTTCAAACAAATTCTGAAACAAAGGAGATACCTGCTACGTTGTTTTTCCCATTATGCCAGGAATTTATTTCTGTTTCGAACGGGTTTGGAAATAGTCATCTGCCAGACTGGCCACTGGGTATGTTCTAACTGCACAAATCAGTTCCATGCCCAGTCTTGGTCACCTACAAACACACATTCAGTTTCCCTGCTCAGCCTGGTCTTGGTAATCAACACCCAGTGCCGTTTGTGTTACCAGACCCTACTCCTCCTGCTCCCTCCACAGCCTTGGGCTGGCTGCAAGGTGGTAGCACGCTCTGGTGACCACCTACCCTGACAGCGGCTGAGAATTCAAGTTACAAACGTGCTCTTGCAGCAACAGATTTAGAACCAGTCTCCTCTATCAGGGCACTGATTTGGGGGCAATGATCCAGTTGTAATAACTCCGTCCACCCTCTCTCCAGGGGTCTGTCCCTACCCAGGCCGATCCTGATCGAACAGAAAAGCAGTAGAAATGTCTTTCTAATTCTCAGATGACAGATTTTGCTAATCTAGAAGCACATGACCACATACATAATGTTCAGAATGAATTCCATCCTTGCTCCAAATGGAGTATCTGCTTGCAGTCACACAGCGCAAGGAGCACGATGCAGTGACTATGTGCACACAGGTTGTTTTCAAATCAACCTCACTCTAGTTCTCAGCAAGATTTACCTAGGTCGAAATAAGCATCAAGTTTCAGCTGCATCTGATTGTTTACAATAACAGACCAGGCAGTTTCGCTACAGACTGCAGGGGATTCCTGCTCTCTCTTAAGTCAGAGTGTTCTTTATCTTTAGGAAAGTCCCTCTTGCAAAAGCAAGGCTACTAAGAGACTGTTTTGACAGCCAGATTACACATCTCCTCCAGTGTCTTCTACATAGGCAGATCTCTAGTGCTTTTTTCTCTCATTAGCACTTTAAAGAATGTATCTTCAGCAGACAGTGCACAGTGAGCACACGCTGCCCATACGCAGCTGCAGCACCTCATCACGGGGCAGTGCTCCAAGCAGAATGACCGGGAGACGGGAGGCAGCACCCACCTGTAGCCAAGCACTTGCTGGCGTCGCCGGCCGGGGACGCGCGGATGCGGTACGGGGAGCAGGGGATGTCGTCCCCGCCGTACTTGACGCCGATCGTGTAGCGGCCCGTTTTGTCGGGGACGTAGGTCACCGTGTAGGTGCCGTCTTTGTTGTCGTGGACATCCACCCTCTTGGGCTTGCCTTCCTGGTCCTGAGAAAAGCAAAGCAGAAGGTTTAGGTGTTATCATTTTTTCTTGTATTTTTCTGTAAATCTGTTCACAACCATATTTAGATATTCTCAAGTACAGAACAGAGGCTCTTCTATCATTAACTATACTTCAGTACAGAACTAGTCTAGGAATAGACTATTAGAAGTGAAAAGATGTCAGATCTCTACAAAACAAGCAAACCTATTATTAACTGTCCTTGCTTGTCTGCCTTGATACCAGAAAGCCACAAAGTTTTAATCAGGTGCAAGCATCATGCGAGTCTGCTGTCACCCTCCTTGCAAAGGAATCCTGAAATGCTGCAGGATCCGCAGTTAAGAGCAAAACTGCAGAGTCCTTTCAACCTCCACTCCTACAGTGAAACAATAATTAAAGAGTTGCATAAACAACATAGATCTGAGCCTCAGTATCAAGTTTCCATATCTAGAACTAAGACGGGTATTATGCAAACAGTGTTCCCAGCAGCACTGCTCTCAGCTACAGCTTTCAGCGCAACTTATCAGTTGCAAAGCATGAGGCAATTCAGAAAGTCTCCATGGCCTGCTCACACAGAGCTGTGTGCTGACTCCAGCGCTAATCTAAAATTGCCGGTGGTGCAAGTTTCTGCTGCAAAAGACTCAAAATTTTTAGGTACAGGATAAAAGAGCTTACTCCTTTCAGAGGCTTATGAAACATTTGACATTCAACAGACCAAAACCACAAGTTGCAGCAAACAGATGCTGCGCACAGGATTTCCTATGCGCTTCTAGCAGCAACATTGTCAAACTCGATCTTCAAAGCTACAACCAGCCTAGAAAGTCTGATAAGCATTTTTGGATCCTTTAATAGCACATTTGCATTCCAGCACAAAGCTGCTCATTCTGCAGCACCTGATCAGAGGGGACAGCAGGGAGCACGGGAGCAAGAATGCAGAAAGGCAAGTACAACCGGCCGTGCCATGACCTGGGCATTCCTGAGCCCAGAAATGTGCTTTATGGCCCACTAAACAGAATTTTTCTGTTGAGGCCACAGAGTCACCAGAAATTTAAGGAAAAGCAATAACAAAGTCAAACAGAAACATTCCTGCAGTATCTCCTTCAGTGGCCTCTGACTTTGAGCAACCTTGAGGGGAGCTTGTTTGTTAATTTTTCATCGTGCCGCGTTTGCTGTGATGCTGTACCACGGCCTTGCTGAACTGCATTGATAGAAGGCCGCTTCCATTTCAAATTCCAGTATTTTCATAATATTTCAAGAAACTATATTTATGTCATTTTTGGCATTTGCAGAATGAAAGGTCAGCTATGAGCCACGCGTTGTATAGGTGATCATTTTAAGACAGAAATCTCATAAAACCAGACTCAGAAGAGCGCACGAGTTTCTTGGACAAGAGCTCAATAGTCCAGTCAGGGGGGCCAGGGCAGAGGGCTCTGGACAGGTCACAGAGTCACATATTCTCTATGCACTCACTTCTGCCTAGAACCAGCTCGTTCCAGCATGTTCCCATCCAATCCTTACCGTTATCTGCACGGCCAGGAGTCCCTGCCCGGCATCCTTAGCATCCACAGCGAACTCCACCGGCAGGCTGGCCGGAATGCCGTAGGAGCTGAGCCCCGGCCCGCTCGCGGTCACCTTGCTGGCATCGTATGTGGGAAGCACCTTCACCTTGAAGGGGCTTAAAGAGAGATGCGTTACCATCCTCTCCTCCTGAGGCCGAGGCCGAGGCCGGCAGCTCTCGCTGCNGAGTCCCTGCCCGGCATCCTTAGCATCCACAGCGAACTCCACCGGCAGGCTGGCCGGAATGCCGTAGGAGCTGAGCCCCGGCCCGCTCGCGGTCACCTTGCTGGCATCGTACGTGGGAAGCACCTTCACCTTGAAGGGGCTTAGAGAGAGACACGTTACTGCCCCGTCCTCTGAGGCCGAGGCTGGCATTTCTCGCTGCAGCCTCCGCGCGGGCGCACGGCGCAGCGGGCACCGGGGAGCCCTGTCCACCCCGCGGGAGCCCTCAGCCGCCACCTGCCCTCCAGGGTGTCCCCTGCTCCTGCAGCCTGTGACAGGGTGGTACCAACTGAAGAGGAGCCGGGACACTCCGTCAAGTCCCTACGAGCGCCTGAGTGAGACCCACAGCTCTGGCTACCGCCCTGCGGAGCAGGCCCAGTTCCCCCAGGACTTGTCACAAGCGTGAAGGAAAGCTGGAAATGGAGCTTTGCAGCCCCAAGGAATATCCCGAAGGATCTCCCGGCCTCGCGTGGACAAGCAGAGACCCCAGAACAGGAGCAGGTGTGGAGGTCTGGCTCAGCACTGCTGCTGGAGGAGCAGCAGTTGCAAACCACAGCTAAACCCAGACGCCGCGAGAGCAACTACCCTCGACAGGCACCGAGGAGCAGAGCTAACTGGGCTGCTCCTGCGCTGGGACAGCACTTGCAGATCATTCATTCTTCAGTTTACGAGTTTATCGTCATCCCGTTACCTGCGAGGAATCTCTTCATCGGCGTATTTGACAGAGACCATGTAGGGTCCCTCCTGCGTGGGGGTGTACAGCACCGTGTGGGTGCCGTCCCCGTTGTCCACCACGTTAACAGGCTCCACAATCCCTAAAAAAGGAAAGGAGAATTCTCAACTTTGCTATTAAAACTCAGCTCCTCATCAACCGTTTGCTGCGCAAATCTTCAAGATGTTCTGCTGATTTGCAGTTTGCAACAAGCTAAATTTATTTTATTTTTTGAATGAAGGCAATGGGCATGTATCAGTAATCAGTAATGTATCAGTTTATTTTATATTCAAGAGATATTGACTTAATCTAGGCTTGTTATCCACTGCTCACAGACCTCACATCCTCTTGCTGCCAATAAAAGCCAGCATGACACTGCTAGGAAAAAAAAATTAAAAAATAAAAATAAAAACGGCCTTTCAAGCCAGTCCAAGTCAAGAGCGATTGCTCAGAGTGCCCAGAAGATCCTTCCAGAAGGAAAATGAGTCAAGATTGTAATTGCCTGAACTGTCGTTATAAGATTATACACTGCTGCCAGGCTTCTGCCCAGAACAGAGCCCTCAGGGCAGCCAGCGCAGAGCGCTCGGAGTCTCTTCCACAGTCAGTATTGGGAGAGGCAGGTTCACTGCCTACAGGGGAGCACTCTGCAAGCTGCCAGAGTCCCAAGAATGCTGAATCCATGATTTCAATATGCATTAAGCTGAATCTACAGCAGATTACATCACGTATCAGGTCAGATCAATGCACAAAGCAGGCTGCAATTACGAGCTGGCTCTAGAGCCAGGGCATGATTAGCAGCAAAGCAAGTTCAACAGAGACGTGGAGCAGCCATGCAAAGGCTGAAAGCAACGCAGCTTGTTCCCATTCCTCCTCCACATGATTCTTGCTGCTGCCGCTTGGATTTTTAAAGCCCAGATTCTCAGTAGTTAGGGAGAGTTCAAACCTGTCTCAGAGTCACCCTTTGGGTCACCTTTAAAGAAATCCGAAATGGCTTTCAGTGGAGAGCGCCATGCCTGGGAATCCGTCTCAACCACTAAAATTAAAGAACTGTTACCTGAAGGGCACTTGGGGCAATATGAAATGATAATTGAGTGCTGAATGACCTCTTCCCTCTACCTAGTTGCAGCTTACAGCCAAAATATACTCAACGCCAAGACACTATGTCACCGAAACACAGAATCACAAAATGGCTGAGGTT
>VWPW01007388.1:0-21451 GCA_013389825.1 Crypturellus undulatus | reverse complement strand
CAGCCTTTTGGCAAGGAGACGTGTGTTTCTCTTGCTCAGGTAGCACACCTTGTGTCAGGCAGCACACCTCTCCTCATTGGCTCCTCCACGACCTGTGTCAAAAAGTTATCATCAATGCTCTGCAAGAACCTCCAGGACTGTTTGTGCCTGCCTGTGTTGTCTTTCCAGCAGCTATCAGGGTTCTTGAAACCCCCAAGAGAACCAGGGCCTGTGATTGTGAGGCTACTTCCAGCTGTGTCTGTAGAAGTTCTCATCGACTTCTTCCTGATCAGGTGGCCTGAAGTAAACACCCACAACAGTGTCTTCCATGTTAGCCTGTCCTTTAATCCTTACTCATAAGATCTCAATTCGCTCTTCATCCACCCCTAGGCAGAGCTTGATACAGTCCAGCTGCTCTCTCACATAAAGAGCATATCCCCCATCTCACTGTCCTGGTCTGTCTTTCGTAAAAAAACTGTAGCCATCCATGGCAGCATTACAGTCATGCATGCTATCCCATCTGTATATCTGTATATATATCTGTAATTGCATTGTGACCATGGTCCTGCAACCACACACAGATCTCTATTCCTGTTTGTTCCCCATGCTGCATGCATTGTTGTACAGGAATTTCATTGAAGTAGTTGAGCATGCAGGTTTCCCAGGAGGGGTGCAAGAGGACCCTCCATAGTTATGTCCCGTATGCTCTTCCCAGGCTGCATGCATCCACTGGAAGCATCCTAACTTGAGCCATGCTATGCTCACTACCCTGTCTCTATAACTCTCCCCTTCCCCTGTCTTTCCTAGTTTAAAGCCCTCCTTACCAGACTGGCCAACCTGTTGGCAAAGACATGCATGCCCCACTTACTGAGGTGGCTCCCATCTCTCTGCATCAGTTGTCAATCTTTGAACAGAGTCCCGTGGTCATAAAAACCAAAACCCTAGTGCCAGCAGCAGAGGCACAGCCAGTTCTTAACTTAAACAATCCATCGATTCCTCCTTCCATTCTTCCCTCTCACTGGAAGGCTTGAGGAGAAAATCACCTGGGTTCCGAGACTTTTGACCACCATCCCCAGAGCTCTGAAATCCTGTTTGATGGTCTCCAGTTTCCACTTTCTATCAAGGGAAGGAAGGAAAGGACAGGGATAGGGAAGGTGGAGAGGGCAGGCCTGGAGATGGGGAGAGGGAAAGTAAAGAGGGGAGGCTGAAATGGAAGGACAGGGCACAGAGAAGGAAGTCAGAGAGTGAAAATGGAGAGGGAAGGTCTGGGTGCGGAGAGGGGAGGTAAAGAGATAAGGCAGAGAGCAAAGGCGGACAGGGAAGGACTGGGCACAGAGAGGAAAGTGTAGGGGGAAGAACCCAGAGAAGAGAGGGAAAGGGGAGTGGGAAGGACCGGACATGGAGAGGGAAGGCAGAAATGGAAGGAGGAGAAGAAAGGGAGAGAGGGAAGGAGGAGAGAGAAGGCCAGGATGCAGAAGGGGAAGGCGCAGTAGGAAGGCAGAGAGGGATGGCAGAGAGGGAAAGCCCGAGCATGGAGAGGGAAGGCAGAGATGCAAGTCCCGGACGTGCAGAGGGAAGGTGGAGAGGGAAGGCCCAAGGGCAGAGAGCAAAGGAAGAGAAGGAAAGTGGAGAGAGAAAGTGGAGGGGGAAGGCCAGGGCAAGGATAGAGAAAGTGCCCAGGGAAGTGGATCAGGAGTAGAGAAGAAAAGGGAAGTAGGAGGGACCCGGCATGGCGAGGGAAGGAGGAAAGGGGGAGAGGGAATGCAGAGGGAAGGACCAGGCACAGAGAGGGAAGGTGAAGAGAGAAGGAGGAAAAGGAAAGTCAGAGGGTGGAGAGAGAGAAAGCAAAGAAGGAAGGACTGGGCATAGAGAAGGAAGGGGGGAAAGGAAGGGGGAGAAGGAAGGACCAGGCGAGGAGAAAAGGGGGAAATTGAAGGTAGAGAGGGATTGACCAGGTGTATAGAGAGAAGGGGGAGAGGGAAGGACCAGATGTGGAGAGGGAACAGCAGGACGGAAGGGAGAGATGGAGGGACCAGGCATGCAGAGGGAAGGCAGAGACGGAAGCGGGGAGGAAAGGCAGAGAGAGATGGAATGGATACATAGAGAGAAAGCAAAGAGGGAAGGATCCAGTGCAGAGATGGAAGGCAGAGGGAAGGCCCTCTATCCTGCTAGCTCATTAAAGGAGACAGTAAAATAATCCAGAGGGACAACAACCACTGGGCTACCGAAAGTTCTCCATTGATTATTCAGAGTGTGAACAGCCTGACTCACTCGGAGATCCCAGTTTGGTTTACTAATCTGTAAGTGCTTTTTTAATAACCCTTTTGTCCTTTCCACTATTCCATTTGCCTGAGGGTAGTAAGGAGTGTGGAAAGTCCAAATAATTCCTTCTGACTCAGCCCAATCCTGGACTGCTTTTGCAGTAAAGTGACTGCCATTGTCACTTTGAATTTCCTTTGGCAGAGGTAGAATGCTAAACCATTCTTGCAACACCTTTACAATAGTATCTCCATTAGCAGTTTGGATGGCTGTAGCTCGAATTAACCTAGAGACTACTTCTACTCCTAATAATAGGTACTTCCTCTCATGTGAAGGCTTTAGGGGTCCTACATAATCAATTTGCCATGCTTGCCACAGTTGTTTGCCTCTATTAATGTGGAGGGGCAGTTGTTGTTCGGGGTAGTTCTTTTGCAGTCTCAGTTGACACTGTGGGAAGGCAGTAATCACTTTCCTTGCCAAAGGACAAATCTATAGGCTATCCTCGTACTATGCTTTCTTTCACTAAATCCTTCTCTCCTGTATGTCCTCTCAGGGTGTGTAGCCACTCGGCTATTCTTTCCCAGTTTGTTTCACTTATAACCACCTCTCCTATCTTCAACAATTTGTGCACTATTATGTTCCGACTAAGTTATGGGCTTTTACCCATCCTGTTTTGTTTTCATGTCTCCTTCCCTCCTCTAGTATCTCTTTCCAATCTTCCTTCTGCCATATCTGACATCCATTGACCTGCCAGATGTTGCTTTCCCAATATCCTACCCAATCAGTCGCTCCCTTGCATACTGCGGATGAATCAATGTATATCACCCTTGCACCATAATCTATTGCTATCTTGACAGCTTTTAACTCTCCCACTTGGGCACTACCTTCTCCTTCTTGGGTAATAGTTTCATCTGTGGCTACCTCTATTGCTACTGGTTTATATTTCCACCCTGTGGTTGTCCGGCATGGCCAAGTATCCATAAACCACACTCCCTTGAGGTCTGGTGCAGTGGTGAGGGGTTCAGCTTCTAAAATAGGAGACATAGATAATACACTGATTTGGGCTTCTGTGTCTATTAAAAATGAGTTTACATTTGTTTGGTCCTACGAGGATGATAACTCGTGGTTCATTAGTTTCAGACCATTGCGCTACTCATAACACTCAGGTCGGTTGTCCTGTTCTCTGACCAGTGCCACCTAGTTTTCTAAGTCTCACAATTCCTTTCTTGGCTCTGAGAAAGAGTTGAGAGCATTCTGAAGGAAAAGGCGGCTGATCACTTATGCCTCCTTGCTTCATTTCCTTCACTAGCTTCTCAATGTCCTCCATCTTTTGGTTATGCAACATAGACTGAGGCATGCCTAAAACTAGTGCCGTTCTCCATAACACATTGCATTTTTCCCTATCGATTTTTTCCCTAACGATTCTATGATATTCTATGATATAAGAAAATGAAAAAAACAGACTTCTCAGCTCTCTGGTGAGATGAAACAATGTAAAAGCCATCTGGGAACCTCACTAGTCCCCTTCCCTGTGGAGCTTGCAGCAGGGCAGTGCAGAGGAGTGGAACCAACCACTGGGCTGCCAGGACTGGCCCTGGTGCTCTACTCAGGGCCTTGCATTCAGTAGAAAGAACCAGCATCGGCACAAGGTTGTCAAACATCCCATTGCAAAATCCCTTTTCCAGCTTTCTTTTCAGAACACATGATATCCAAAACAGGTACAACAAAACTCAAAGTATTGATATTCCTCCTGTGACGAACAAACTTGGTGCTTTATTTAGCTGAAAACAATGTATCTATATCAATCCCAGATTCCCTATCCTTTTGTGCTCACTGCAACAACCAAATCTCATGCATTTAGAGGATAAGACCACACTATTTTCTGAAAATTATAAAACTGGAACACTTCAGCTTCTATGAGTCTCACAGTCCTTACTAAGATTTTAATACAAAATACTATCCTAATTGAGGCATCAGGAAGTCTTACTAAAATGTGTCACATGAAAATCCTGACCCTAAGAATTAAATTGTGAACAGCCATTGGCAAATCTTTTCAAAACAATAAAATCTGCTCTGGGCTTTCCTTATGCCCTGAAGACAATATAATAGCCAAATAATCTCTAGTACCCCATTTTACAGGAGGAACATATTAAACATGTGGCCAAGCTCTGCAGCACGAAATACAATAAGGAGTTGTCATTTTCATATTTTTGCAACTCCATTCCTATAATGAAAGCTGATGTTACTATTTGTAGGACATTTTGGAGAACATCTAGCAAAACAAAATAAGTTAAACCATCGCTGTTTCTGTTAAAAATATTAAAAAGGTCAAGTTCTGCATTTACTTGCACTGCTATAGATGTGGCATAGCTCCATTTCAGTTAATGAAGGCAGACTGGTGCCCAACCACTGAGAAATGCATAAGCATACCTTTTTAGAAGCATTATGAGGGACAGAAAAACAAAATGTTCTGAATGTAACAGGAATCAGAGTCTAATTTCTAAAGATTAAAAAAAAAAGGTGTTTGATCACTCCTTAATCCAGTTCCATAAAATAATTCATTTTTTTAAATATATATATATATATTATCTTGCATCATTTTACAGAATCATTGCTTAGAGTGCTCAAGTGACATTTTCATTCCTGCCATCCAGAATGTTTCATCTGGCCATGCCCCAGTGACTGACATCCCCAAGTCTTATCGCCTTCTTCATTATTGATCAAGAAAATTGTACTTATTTCACAGGAATGCTATCTGTCTCTGGTGTGGAACTTCCCTGACACATTTTATTAGGCAATGCCTTCAGCTCAACAAATTTCCCAGCCAACAGCACTGCACTAATTGAATGTTTCCAGGAGGTCTTCGCTAGGTACCGAGGAACTCATTATCCTTTATCAGCATATTTTGTGGAGCTCAGATATTCTCTATCAACCTCTCTTTTTTTCCAATTTAGCTTTTTTTCTATGTGACTGCTCCCCATGAACTAGTGCCTTTTAATAGAAATGAATATTTTAATGCTGCTTGAAGTGTTTTCTTTGGCATTTCTCTGTTACATGCAAAACACAAATAGAACCAATAGCGAATTCAAGACATTTTTATCCAAACCTGAACTTTCCAGAAGGCTAAAGATAGTTGTGTTGAGTGGTCTAGTTCAAAATCATCTCAAATACTTAAAAAAAATCCCACAATATTTGAAGTAGCATAAGAGTAGCATAGAATCTGAGGCTATTTCTAGTTGAAAACAAAGCTAAGAACTTTTCCTTTGGCAGTCTGTGAATCTGGCTGAAGACAATAATAATGGTGACTTTTGA
This sequence comes from Crypturellus undulatus, assembly GCA_013389825.1. Classification (NCBI taxonomy): domain Eukaryota; kingdom Metazoa; phylum Chordata; class Aves; order Tinamiformes; family Tinamidae; genus Crypturellus; species Crypturellus undulatus. The sequence continues at coordinate 15,901 of VWPW01007388.1, read as the reverse complement.
TGTAGACAACATTATACACATTTGAGGTAGGAAAACATTCTGAGGTAAATAATTTTTAATATTTTTTTCTTTCCCTCCTTCCTCGGTGTAAATGAACCTAAAACAATCTTCCCTGGAGGAAACTACAGTCTGAACTCTTGGAAAGGATGTTGTCAAATACTGGACCTACCTTCTTCTCATTGCAGTTGGATTAAACCATAATTTGGAATCAGGATAATTCATAACAGAGTGTTGCTTTCCTTGGTGGAAAGGTAATGAGAAATGTCCTTTTCCACACATACACGCATACACACACAAAGTGGAAAAAAAAGAAGACCTTTATTTCCCCTCTCACACAAGCCCAGTTCTTCTGACTTGCATGGAATCACTCCTAAATTAAATTAGGATAAATATAAGAAAATTGAGACCTCTTGCTATAGATTTCTCACATTACAACTCAGAAAAGAAAGAGAAATTTGTCAGACCAGTTTCTGAGCCTGAATCTCCTGATTTCATTTCTACGCTGTAACTGTTGACTCCATAGTATAAAATTACTGTAGGCAAGAAGAAGATCAGACTCAGTGGATTTGACTGCCATTTAGAGAAAGTTGTAGACTAGAAATAATGCTCAAAATTACTGTCCACTCCTACTAGTATTTTGCTCTTTCTGATGCTGAAGAAGTGTTTTTACTGCTGGAAGGTAAATGACTGTTCTCAGAAAACCCTGCACATTCCTCCCAGTAACTATGGCTACCTGTAAGTGGAGCTGCAGCAGTGCCCCTTGTGGCTTGGTCACGGAGCCACCCACATCAGGGACAAGCCGCTATTGCCACTGTCTTCTCTTGCCTGCGGAGGCAGCTGGTGTGTGCCCCAAAAAGGGTGCCCAGGTTGGACTCAAGAGCTTGGTTGCAGTTTAGGGATAACTCATATGAATGGACATGTTCAGCTCTGATTTTTATTTTCATTTTGGAAGAAACTCCAAGAAACAATTCTTGTATCGATTATTCTCATACTTTGTCATTACCAGCTCAGATGTATGAAACTGGAGCCACTGGCAGGGATCTCGCTGGAGTATTCCCACCAGGAACAATGGTGGCATGCTGTAAATGAACCCTGGTAAAAGATCAAACTCTCACCCCTCCATGTGAAAGTAACATTTGCAAATCTTGACTATCAGACCATGAATAGAGGGATGCACTATCAACATTAATAAAACATCTCTTTGGGAGATCACCTCATTTTTTGTCACCTAACTACTTTCATGTGTGTATATATCATAAAAAAAAGGACTAAGTAGATTGAGAACACATCTGTTATGAGTTTTCATAATAAACCTCATGTATTTTTTGGAGGCCTGGCTAATGAATTAAGTGCTAATTACCCCATGTTAAGAACTTTCATTAAAAATGAAAGTATGTTGTTCCAGGTTTTAGCTCTTTCATAGACTCCAGAACCCCAAACTTGTATGTATGTATGTATGTGGCTTGTTTTTCAAAAGATCGTGGTATATATTCCTATCCTATGGCATTGTCAATGCCAAAGGCTTTTTCAAAAAAGCTAAGAACTAAAGAACAGAAATTTCAGAAAATCCTGGCCTACCCTTCACAAGAATAACTTCTACAGATGGAGATAAACCAACCTATTCTGATAAAACAGTTCATACTTTAATTTAACTATTGCAGTATCTGTTCTGGCAAATCTTGATTAAAATACTTAGCTGCAAGCACAGCTGTTTTCAGGGGACATTGATTTAGGCTGATGGTAAAAGATGTTAGCTTCCTGTAAAGCTCAGTTTATTAGCTTCATCATCATCATCATCAACAACAACAACAAAAATTATAAATGCCAATATTGATACTACTTGTGATTTTTATCACAGATTTCATATTATTATGCATTCTTTGGCCCTATCCTTCTCAATTTAGGAGACTGCATGAGAATCTTAGTTTTCGGTGTTTTTAAAGAACATTTCTTAACCTCATTATTAATTAGGGATATATTCTCAAAAATATGATGCAAAACTGTCCTAAAGTAACCAAAAAACAGAAAAGTTTTGCTCCACAATTTTTAGTTAACATCATGTTTGTAGCAGGGCTTAGTTCTCAAATCAGTTCAGAGTTAGCTATTTTGAAATGCAGAAATGCATTCTTTCAAGAGGAATGAATCAGAAATATTAACATCATTGCCAATGATTCCAGGAAATGTGTTACTAAATTCAGTGTACAATAATTACAGGAAACATCCTATGCAGCCTTTCTAATGCTGAGAGCATATGCAAACAAAGCAAGCTATCCTTAATGTGAGACATGTTCTCTCTGGCCTCAATCTAAAAAGCATTTAAATATGTAAATGAGGCAAGGCTTGTAGGGAACAGAAATAATTTTATTTTAACCGGCTGAGAGGCATTTGGAAAAAATGACTCTGTCAAAGACACTAATCATGTGCTGCAAGTTATGCAGGCTTTTAAGTGTTTTCCAAAAAGTGGTCTGGTGCAAATATTTCCTCTTTCTGTCAAGAAGCTTGAGTGGAGAGAGACAAGTTAGCTGAAGAGACAGGACATTAAAGACAAATTTTTCCTTCTGAGAATTTAAGGTGTTTTTGCTGCGCAGTCATTACATTGCTTTGTACTATGTAATGCAGAAAATTTATGGTTCCCAAATTTTGTAAGTTTGCAGATAACTACCAGACCTCCAAATTGCTCCTAGATTTGGGTACAGATAACCTTAAAGTTACTTAAACGTGATAAATGTGATGCAGCATTTTGTATGGTCCCTCAGATGGCTCCGAACCTCAGTCCCCCTTTGCAATATCTGCACACATAATTGGTACGTGGAATTTCTAGAGAGGGTCCAGTGTAGAGCGACAAAGATGACTAAGGGACTGGAACATCTATCTTACGAGGAAAGACTAAGCAAGCTGGGCCTGTTTAGCCTGGAGGAGAGAAGACTGAGAGGAGATCTGATCAATATGTATAAGTCCCTGAGGGGAGAATGCAGGGAGGATAAGGCCAAACTCTTCTCGGTGGTGGCCAGTGACAGGACGAGGGGTAATGGATACAGGTTGAAATACGGGAAGTTCCATCTCCATGTGAGGAAGAACTTCTTAACTGTGAGGGTGACAGAGCCCTGGAACAAGCTGTCCAGAGAGGTTGTGGAATCTCCTTGTCTGGAGGTATTCAAAACCTGCCTGGATGCGACCCTGTGCCACATGCTCTAGGTGTCCCTGTTTGAGCAGGGCGGGTGGACTAGATGATCTCTAGAGGTCCCTTCCAACTTCAAGGATTCTGTGATTCTCTGATTCTGTATTAAGGATGCTGAAGGGCAGCTGGTGCTCCCTGCCACTGCAAGGTGCTGGACGCACCCTTCACCAAATGTATCCAGCAAAGGCAGAGCCCTGTGTTGTAGCTGGCAGCACAGGAGCCCGGGACCACCTGAGAGATATAGAAAGAGTTAAAACTTAAGTACGCAGTTGCAAGGCTACCAAAACCATAAAGTTTCTGCATAACTGAGATGATAGAACAGGGACACAGAAGTGGTCTAATGCTTGGTTCTGCTTTCTGCTTCTGCTTCTTGCTTCTGTAAAGTGCCTGTTTGCCTCAGCTCGCTTGCTAACCACAAGATTGAGCCAGGGTACCTGTTTGCCTCAGCTCGCTTGCTAACCACAAGATTGAGCCAGGGTACCTGTTTGCCTCAGCTCGCTTGCTAACCACAAGATTGAGCCAGGGTACCTGTTTGCCTCAGCTTGCTTACTAACCACAAGATTGAGCCAGGGTACCTGTTTGCCTCAGCTCGCTTACTAACCACAAGATTGAGCAAGGGACAGAACAGCCGGAAAACATGCCGTCCGATCCCTCCCATAAACCAGAAGAGGGAAGGGTCTTGCAAGAATGATAACGCACCAATTAAAGACTAATATAAGGTTTAATACCCTATTTGGAAAGAGGCAAACAAGTGCTAAGAACGGCTACAAACCTATAGATGTATCCCCTTATAAGGAAATACTAATGTATATGTAACCACGCCTTTGGAGATACTAATGAATATGTAATCACGCCTTTGGAATGCATAAAAGCCGAGCGCACGGCAACGACGAGGTCCGTTGGCAGAACCCCTGCGTGGGATGAGCCCAGACCCCAGCTAGCTGGTAACTTTGTCTTATTATCTTGCTGTTATTAAATTTTTGAAATAGTTAACTACTACTATTAAATATGCGAATCAAATTGATGGTCTTTGTCTCCTTACTTCCATATTCGGAAACGGACATAACACACCCATGTGGGATCCCGGGTGCATTGTACATTTGCAGGTGCAGAAAAGCATTTCTTGCTGCCATCAGTTCATGAGGGTTATACGGTCTTTGTTTTGCAAGTCAGCCCACAGAATAGACTCATGTCCCAATCCACTGTTGGGGGAGGTTTCGATATGATCCCAAGAGCGAGATTAAGACATAAACGGGGTCAAATGCCATACAACCTTGCAAGCTCTGTTCTCATAATCTCGATAGGACAGAGAGAAGGGAAAAAGAAAGATAAGCAAGCAAGCGGGAGAGATGCAGCAAGATTAGTTACCACCACCATCAGTCTAACTATGGTCCGTTGGCTCCACCTCCGTGCAGGTGATGACCTCTTGAAGAGAGAGAAGAAAAAGAAGCCACACCACAAGGGAGGAAAACGCAATCCTTTTATTGTCTTGGTTCTTGAAGAGTCCGCACACTTTTGTGATAAACGAGTAGTAATTCGCAAGATAAACAAAGTGATAAGGATATGTTAAGATGGCACCAGGTTGTAATTTGCAAGTGACAAGGATATGTTAAATTGGCGCCAGGTTGTAATTTACAAGTGATAAGGATGCTAAGCTTCTAATAGCTATTGCAGAAACAAAGAACAAGGCCAAACTGCAAAGAGTTATTCGCAGAGTCCTGAGAAAGGTGACAAGGTCAGCGATGAAGAAGAACAGCCCCCCATCAAGAAGAACACCAGGAGATCTCAGAGATTCCCCCCAGCAACAAGGAGGGAGCATGCGTAGAAACATTGTAACACGTCAGAACTGGAATTCAAACCGGGAGGAGACTTTTGGGGAACAGTAAATAAAAGGTGCTCTCACGGACTATAACGTGCGCGCCGTTGGTGGAGCAGAGACTCCCTGACCGCCCAGCGCTGCTTGCTTGCTATTTACAATAAAGCATACTGGCAAATCAATTGGCTCAGAGGATTTGTCCGTTTATAACACTTTCTTGAAGTTTTTTGGTACACGTTGTTCGTGTCGTACGTGCCGTGTGCTCTGATGCTCTTCACCCAACTGAAGTGCAAACACGGCTTGGTGGGCACTGCTGAGAATGTCACTGTTCAGGTTTCGAGCTGATATCATGGTCTTCCCAGGGTCAGGATGCTGAGGTAAATGGTGCGGCAACAATGTTGAGACAAACACAATCCAAAATAGTCTCTTACACCACCCCATGGCTCGACATTGTTGTTTTGTGGTGGTGTGAAAGATAAAAGTACAGAGAGAGAGAAGGAAGAACCACATACAACAGTATCTTAACAGCTTTTTTTTTTTTTTTTTCCAAACACTAAAAAGATATATTATCATATAAAACTCTGGACATTATTGTCTGCTAGGAGATTCAATGACTTTTTTACAAAAAAAAAAGCCTTAACTCTCTAGAAAGATCATCCAAATTATGTCAAACTATATACGTAAAACGAGGTTACCGCAATAAGAAACACAAAGGGTGAGATAAGATGTTAGAACAAGTGTCCCAAGTTGCATTACTTGTTCACGGCTCTGGGGAGTTAGCTAAAGAAGGCGATCGTCCACCATAACAGTTATCAAAACAAAACACTCCAAAATAAAAATGTTAACAAAGTTATAAGCATTTTGCCTTTTCTTTTGCAATTTTTCCCTTGGCAAGGCTGAATAGCCAGACCGTCATGGAGTGGGTGGCTGCGTCTGATCCGCTGGGATCGGGATCTGAATACGCAGCAAAAAAAGGAGTTTCCACGTCTCCAGCCCAGGGCGCATGTATAGTTTAGGCCTGGAAGCGTCTATCTCACTAAATAATTGATACAGTTGCTGGCTTTGATTGGGGAACGGCACGAATATTTCACATCATCAGGTGAGGCAGTAGATACAAATTGCATATTAGATACAACATGTTGGATTAATTGAATAAAACGAGAGATGATACATAGCAAAAACATCAAGGTGGCAAATGCGCATAACAAATAAAATAAAAGCTTTTATTTTATTTTTACAATGTCGAGACAAACACAGTCCAAAACAGTTTCTTACAACCCGCTAGTATCCTATGCTAATATCAGCTATCAAACATAAAAACAAATGGCAAGTTCTAAATCTTTCACGTCAGAGATGCCAAATTCAATTCTTTCATCCACATCACTCTGAACTTGGAGTATAGTCACTGAAGTTAGAGCTACTATACATTTATACCAGCGTACATGAGAGAAGGATTTAGTTCCCTGATTTTGATTCTGATTTCAAGCTGATTTTAGAGTCTTATCAATTTGCAGGAGACAACAGAAGCATTTTAAATACAGAAGTTACCTAATAGTGCATCTGTAGACATGCTTTTGTTTTGCCCAGTAGAGCTTTGAATTTGAAACCCAATGGTATTGACAGACTGCAGAAAACCAGTTTACTCTTGATGACTCTACTGAATTGCTCTTTGACTGTGTGGCAGAGACGTGATAAGGGTAACAATGGGGACTGTCCCCAACAGCAAGATAAGGAAGTGGGAAATCCTGTGGAGGTAGGGTGGTCTCACTTCACTAAAGACTGCAACAATACCAAACTGGACATGCTTGTAAACACTGATAAGGGACCAAGACCCATCACAATGACATTCCAAAAAACAGGTGCTCTTATACATCTCACCTGAAGAGTTTGGAAAATGTGCCTTGTAAGGATGACCATAGCAGAGTCACGTACTCCTTTTCAAAGGTGTAAAGGACAGAGTCCAGCAGTGATGAGTTGAGCAGGGATTGGGAATGACACCTGACCAACTCCTCTGGATGGACGGTGATGGGAGTATTCCTGTACTCTCCTTACCTCGGACACTGGGCTAAGGCAACTCCTTGCAAGGTTGAGAGTCCACTGTATATTCAGGGTGTAGAAATGCTCATTTGCAACTCCTTATAAGGTTGAGAATCCCTGCATATTCAGAATGTAGCAACACTAACAATTTTCAACTCCTTGCAAGGTTGAGAGGCCTCTGTATACTCTATGCTATAGCAATTTTAATTTTATTTCATTTCATTTCATTTCATTTTTTTTATTATTTTTATTTCTTTTCCTGGGACAAGCAGTGTACTCCATTTAGTTGTGTCAATTGCTAATTTCTGTTTACTAGTGGATAAACTGATTCCTATAAAAATCATGCCAGTTAATGGTGGATGTTGTTATCACAAACATCTTGCAATGGTGAATAAAATCAACTAAATAAAGACCATTGATTGTTGCCCCTCTGGGTTATTTTACTGTCTTTTTTAACAACAGATAGCGTGACACTCTTTAGCTCAGAACTACTTTGTTCTTTTATGATGAGTTTAGAGAGAGAAAAAAAATCACAGTATTTTCTTGTTGCTACGGCATCTTGCAGCATAGCTGTTGCACCTTGTGAAGAAACAGACTCAGTCTGAGGTGCAGAGTGAGACAACTTTATTTTCAAAACAACTTCTTTTTATACTTTTCTTAACACAAGTGTTGCAAAGCTTACACAACCAATCAGCATCTTGCCACCTGTGCGGTTGTCCTGGCTTTGTTTCTTTTCTTCTGAAAAGATATTCTGCATGGGGTGGGGGGTGCGTTTTGCAGTCCTCCTCCTTTTTCTGCTCTGTCCCCCATCTACTGACAAGACTGACATCCTTGCGGTTAACTATCTGCTAACAAGGCATCCATTATCTACTAACAAGGTACTATTGTCTTTGAATGAGCCTCCACACACAGGGACTCACTATAGCAACCAGTGTACTAATTCCAAAGGCATTGATCAGCATGCAAGGGTTGCCATAGTGAAAACAGATTTTGTTGTTGTATTAATTTGTGCCTTTGGTGAGGTAGCTATTAATGTCGGGGAGAATGCAAGCAATCTCCCCCCGAAAGCTGAGTGTAGGTGCATGTTCCCTGGTGGCAAGCCTAGGCTAGAGTTCAGGACTGGGTTTTTCCAGGCGAAACCAAAAAATTTTGCATTTTTGCCTGCAAAATTGTGGGAACGTATCTAAGGGACGGAGGCTTTCCGATGGAAAGCAACTACGAAGAGCTGAACTAAGAAGATAGAGGAAACTACCTCAACTGAAGGAATGTGATCCTTGAAAGTCCCTAAACTGCAAGCATGAGAAAGTTGGGTGAGACGGAGCTGTAATTAGCTTGTCAGTGTGAAAGAAGGACTTGTGCACGGACCAATTGTATGAATGCATGCCGGTTATCCACAACCAACCAAGTGCGGTAGAAGATGCGTGGACAGTAGCATGTAATCAATCGCAGTGTACGCGTACGTGTGGCTAAAGAGTTTGCGGAAATGTACGAGGTATATAGAGCACTGTAATGCGGAATAAAGCGATTTCTGCTTGACTCGTATTGAAGCCTTCAGGAGTCGTGTCTGGCATCCCGCAGCTGGTGACCCCAACGTGATGCAACTTTGACGCATAAGACACCCCGACGGGAGCACCCGGCTGGAGAACAATTCGGCAGGACCGAGGTCTGGGGTGGATTGGGTGGCAATCCACAAGAAGTGAAAGTGAAATTCGTCGCGACATGTGCCTGGTGGAGGTGAGCAGTCGGGGCAGGAATGGGGCAGTCGGTAACTAAGGAAGAAAGTGCCATTGTTAAGCTCCTCCTGCTTATTCTCTCTAAGAGAGGAATCAAATATGATGAACAGACTCTCTATTGGGAGGTGCAAGCTATTGATCTGCTGCAGAGAGAATGGGTAAATAGTGTAAATACGGGCCGAGTGGAGATAAGCGGGGACGGAGCCCGGTAGCTGAGGTGCCGGCGAGAAGAGGCGTAGAATTCCATCGGGGAGAGCCGAAGAGCCCAGGGCAGTTGCGTCGTAGCTGGACTGTGGCTAGGTGAGCTACCGGGGAACCAAAGAAAAAAAAAAAAAGAGCAAACCCATCTACGGAGGAAAAAGCTATATTGAATATTTGGGATCGTATGCTGTTAAAAAGAGGGAAGAATTGTAATGCTTTAAGTGAGGACAGAAGCTGTTATTAGGGCTATTATTTCTATTTGTTATGTTTGTCTGTGTTATGTGTTGTATCCCCTGTATAATGATGCTGACACAAGGTATGGTTGAAACTGCTGTGAAAACGTTATCTGTTTGGGTCCTTTGTTACTTTGTAACACACCTCTTAAACCAGCTCTTACAACAGCTGTACCAGGTATTGTCACCTTGACAGAAAAAATCCAGAAGCATTCCGGAATTTGGTATGCAGTAACTGATTTGGCTAAAGTTTTCTTTACCAGACCCATTGCTGAGGAGCATTCGGATCAGTTTGCCTTTACTTGGCAGGGGCGACAATATACGTTCACCAGGTTGCCCCAGGGATGGTTGCTCAATCCAACTATCTGTCATACAGGGGAACAAAATAACACGTCCCTAGCTCTTAGTTGCACCCAAGCCCAGATATGGGTGCAGAGTGTCATTGCAAGTATATTGAGAGATGGAGACAATGGAGACCGAGATCCGGAAAGATCATGTGGGATGCGGCCATGGATGGGGAGCGACAGCTTTGGGCGTGGTGGAGACCTGCGACCTTCACCCATGACCAGGTCCTCAGCGCAGTCATCGCCTATGTACTGACCGTGGTGGATGTCACCATTGAGAAGGTCTAGCTGTGCTCTACCTGCCCCCATCCCCACCCCTGAAGATGCTGCCCTTAAAGCGAGCAATGTTTGCTTTGATGTCAAGGAGGGCATGTGCCATTTTGAGATCAATCCACAGACTAATACAAAAAACTGCATTACCTTATGTAGGGAAGGAATGTGTATGCTTTAGAGCAATGTGTAAATACTTGATAAGTAATGAAAGTCATAACCAGACTGTGTTTACTGACTCTCATACATGTGCTTGCAATGTAGTTGTTGTTAGAGGCTGAGATTTTGTGTATAAGCCACCTATGTTTACTACTTAATTGCTAATTAGAAACTATGCCTTATATCATGGCCTAAACCCGACTCCAATGGGTATGGATTTGTCGCTTGTAACAGAGATGTTAGAGCATGCAGAGTTACGACAGCTGTGAGTGATGCTAAGGCAGAAGCAAACAAGATCTTAAGAACCGTGCATTATGATAGCAACTTGCTACTGGATGAGGCAGGTGGGACACTACCTTGACGACCAACTGAAAAGCCTGGGTCTGGCTAACTGCCTCCTACTATAGTCAAGGGCAAGACTGGGTTGGCCTCTGTGTTCGCCACCAAGAAGAACCCTGAGCTCCGCTGTTGGTTGCAACCCATTAGGCGTTGAGAAGTGGGGACACATGCCATGCCAGACCTTGATGTGAGCGATGGCCACCTCTCTCTCTGAGGGCCATCTAGGAGGTGAGTGTAGGCCAAGCGGCCTGCTGTTGGTATGAGTAACTTGTGATTGAACATCTCTAAGCACAGCAGAAAGGGCCTAAGAAAAGCCAAGGACTGTGTCTTTGGAAGGAAATAGCAAGGACTTTACAACCATCTTGATTGTGAAGCCCAAGCAATAACATGCCCCCACAACGAAACATTATTAGCGAAAATACAAGGTGCATTATTGAATGCTTAGCCATGATATAAGGTTTTGTCTTGCAGATCTACCTGTTTACTGCCACAACTCCTCCTGATTATTATTCCTTTTTTAGTTCCTTGTGGCATACAATTAATTAAGCGTGCAATACAGGGAATGCGGGTGGCAGTCATGTTTGAAAAAACGGATTAACCAACAATATATGCCACATTTGTGGAACGTGCTCATTCTACACTAAAGGCTCTCCTCTTAAAACAAAAAGGGGGAGAGGAAGGTATGAGTACGCCACATGAACGTCTGTCAAAAGCCATATTTGTCTTAATGTTTTTATGATACCCATCTAAACGATCTGAGCCCCCAATTGTAACGCATGTGCGGTCAATACAAAACCCGTTACTTCCATGGGACTCACTGGATCAATTACTATCTGTTAGGTATAGGGATCCACAGACAGGAGAACGGAAGGGAAAAACTAAGTTTTTAGTACATGGGAGAGGGTATGCCTGTGTTCAAATGCCTGAAGGGCCTCGCTGGATCCCTGCTAGATGGGTGTGGCCGGAAAACTGTTATTAACAATGTTTCTTTCCTTTTCTCTGTATATCATAGAAGATGATCCTTGTCCTCGCCCCCCTCATAGGACTAGGGAATGGATCACCATTGTCATGTCCAAATGCAAATGTCTGGGTAACGCTGGCAGGGGCACTGGGTCAAGATGCCCTCTATCTACCGAGAGCGCCCAGAACCCATTCTCGACATGTTTAGTAGGTGTACCAGCTAACCCTGACAACTGGAGAAGGTTAAGTATAGAAGCTATGATGAAGGAACAAGAATGTGGAGAAAGATGGTGTAATGTATCTTCTTGGGGGTGGCATACGTATGGAGAAAATGATCCGCAAAACCCCACTCAATGCGGTAATAAAACTGTAAACCTATATTGTAATGGTACCAATGGTTCTGTATGTTGTGATCTTTGTTGTGTGTTTGCAGTTGCTCAAGGAAGGGATCCGAATGGAAGATAGATCTAGATGAATGGGACCCATCCAGCTCATCATGATCCACAGGAACTGGAAATATTAGGATCGTTGCAAATGGACTGGTGTATAATGTTTTACAGCTCTGGAATATTCCCACCACAAAATGTGTCCCCTCGGTCCATGGTTTATAGAAATGTTACTTACCGGTGCAATGAAACTGTAAATGCATGGAAAGATGCGGGGTATACCCTAAGGGGGACTCCCCGTGTGTTACCCAGAGGTTTGTTTCTTATTTGCAGCGATAGAGCATGGCCAGGAATATCAGCAAATGCAGTGGGAGGCCCTTGCTCTATAGGCCAATTAACGTTACTGACCCCGAGTATGTCGTTGATACTGAATGTGACTCACAGTGGTCGTCAAATACGCAGCATACAATGGTTTGAGGAAAATTGTGACTCTTCTGTAACCTTTTGGTCACCAGGAGAAATTATTGCAGCATCCATATTTGCCCCAGGGGTATCTGCCGCAACAGCACATGCAAAATTGGCAAAATTGGGATGCTGGCTAGCGAAACAAACTAACGCAACTACCCTAGCCTTGGCAGGATTGCTTGCAGACGTGGATTCTGTATGAAAGGCCACACTGCAGAATCACGATGCCATAGATTTCCTACTGTTAGCACATGGCCATGGTTGCCAAGACTGACAGAATGTGCTGCATGGATTTGTCTGACCATAGTGAATCCATTCAGACACAAATCGATAAGATACGAGATGGGATATCACAATTGAATGTACAAACTGGGGACTGGCTAACTTCTATGCTATCAAGTTGGTGAATTTTGGGGTGGATAATGCACATAATTAAGATCGGATTATGGATTTGTTCAGTGATTCTATGTATCCTTATTATACTGCCATGCTTATTTGCTTGTGTACGCAGTATGCTTTCTGCAACCATTATGCGTCTGTACTTACAAAATGATTATGAATCCTTAAAACAAAAAGGGGGAGCTGTGGGATTTATGGTTCTCAGATAAAGATGAGAGGCCTCAGCACTTGGTGCGCAGTCACGTGCTGTACCGAGATACAAGTAGTGTTGGCGCCAGTTATCTCAAGGTCAGGATGTAGGCGTACATACCATGCTGGAGACAGAAGAATTAGGATAAACAATGGTAATTATTTTAGCATGCGAAGCGCTCTATATATACACGGGCTGTGCTGACAATAAATTGGACTTATACTCATGCATACTGTGTATGCGTCTTGCATTAAAGTCTGATCCTGACCAAGACCCGAACACCAACAATTTTTCATTTTAGTTACTTTAGTTACTATATGTCCCTGAGTAGCTAAAATCTACCTTGGAGAGTCTGAAGGATGAAAAGATCTGCAGAGATGTTCTTTGTTTCCATTCCTCTACCTATTAATTTGGAGATCAGCATTTTCTCTTGTCTACTGGGCATTTATTATTTTGGCACTAGTACTGCTCTTTGGTTCCACCCTTAAATACATCTATGATAAAAGTGACCTAGCTTGGAGCAGCCATGTTGCCCTGAATAGAGCAGAAGAGCAGTACTTTGAGGATAGCTTATCAAGCATGTAACACATACAGAACAGCTTTCCTGTGCTCAAAATCAAGATGTTTGCATCCTGACATGTAGGGCCAAATACTCCAGAGAGTCCAGAGTTGCACATTTTGAGAATCTGGTTCTTTTTGCATGCTGAAATGGGAGTTGAGTCCCTTCAAAACCATATGTGCACCAACTACAGCCTCTGAGTGAACTCTGCAGAACAGACTCTCCAAAGTATTTAGGTTTTTAAGCCATGGGGACGTCTGCAGTTAGTTAAGGTCTTTTTTGAATGGTGCACCTGCCTCTATAGCATCCTTATCTTCTGCTTAAAAATGTCATAACAATTGCTTAAATTTACCCATGCATTGGAATACACTGATTCTTCCACAAAAGCATGTCAGGAAAGACAACTATTAAAAAAACAAACAAACAAACAAACAAACAAAAAACAACCAAGAATGGTATGGAGGACCAAGTACCTGAGGTGAAACATCCATTGACTGTTTTCTGCCTCTCATCCCTTAGAAATGGAGGGGCTCCAAAAAAGACCTATTTGCTCAAATGAAGAGGCAGGACTTCAGGTCTAGGTAAGGACAAATCAGCAACTCACTATAGTTCAGAAATGAATGTAAAGGTTTTATATGTTATAGAATTTGTTATTATGGATTATTCTCTAGAGAAAACTGCTACAAAAAAAAAAAGGCCATGAATTTTCCAAATTGCAGGATCCTAATTTCTAAGATGTGAAATGCATGCTTTTAGGCTGTTCTTAATCACTTATTACAAAGATCTGAAAAATGCCCCCCATGCTGTATTGTGACAATGCAACAACACATAAGGTAATGACAACATACTGACATATGTCAGTCTTCTAATATTTAAATATTGTCTGAGCCTGTGGCATCTTTTTGAGCTTTTTGAACCTCTTTTCCACTCTCTACATCTGGTCTAATTCTTTCAAGTCAAATACTGAGACCTGTCATAACCCAAACAGGATTTTCAGTACAGTATTCTTGGACTGTATGCAGAAGTATCTGTCATTTCTCACTGACACAAAAGAAAAAGATGAGAACATTCAAGTAAGCCTTGAAAATGGAGTTAAAAGACAAGATAGTTGAAGTTTAAAACATTTGAGAGCTGCTTGCTGAACTACCATGCTACTATTATTTTCTAAAACAGGAATGTTCTTTGTTTTTCTGTATTGACTGAGACTGATATTGTGATTCTGACTTCTGTTTGTGTTCTGTGTTTGGAGTTTCTGATGTTAAGAAATATGCGTACGTCATATGTCTGAAATACAACAGGTTCTCTAGGGCAATTAATTGATAACTGACAATTTAGCTTGTTTAAATCTGTGGGGCTTTTAGGAAGCAAACGGGAAAAAACGTTTGCCTTTAAAAATAGTTTTCAAACAATTTTTAACAACTTATATTCCAGGAAATGCATAATAGCTCATATCAGCGACGAAAATCTGACTGTTCCATCTTCAATTGTGAATGCCTCATATACGCAGCTAACAATACATTTAATTTTGTTGCCTGGCATCAGTGTTTCCCCAGGCTCTAGAGTTGTCTGGTTTCAAATGCATCATTTTTACATTAAAAACTGAGAGAGAGCACCTTCTGGAAACATTTTTCAGAGGTAGAATTCATTTTACTTCTTTCAAATTTTTCAGCTTTACAGAAAATTTGGGTTTATTTTTTTTTTCTGCCACAACATCTCTTCACACAGTTTACGTACTATGATGAGGAATGGCCTAGAAGTGCTTGAGATTCGTTTGTATCCGTAGGCCAGCTACTCTGTGGGAGTTATCCCTCCTTGTGCTGCCTGGTATTTCATTATTAGCTTTCCAAGCTCAAATCTTTCATGCATCAGAGAATTGATAAATACAACATCTGCGAGGAAATTATATAATATTAAGTGCACTAATTTTTCATCAAATAGGTTTCCTGCAGTAATCATTCCTGAACCCAAAGTGAGCTATTATTGAAAACAAACATCACTAGAAAACCCTCAGCTTCAATGTGACAACTAAATAGTCATTCCAACTTTTGTCTAGATTTCCATGGAGGAATGCATGGACTATCATAACCTTGCCTTCTTTGGGCTGATTCAAATCTCATCTCTGTCCTTTTCACCCTCTGTAAATGATTCCAAGTTCATCATCTACTTTGGAAACTCTTACCACTTTCTAAAACTTCCTCCTCTCCTACTTATGTCCTCCTTGCCCCCCACCCTTCCCTGTCATATTTCAGACTGTTGTTGCTCCACTCATGTTCTCCTGACTCAGTTATCAGCTATTGCTATGGCTCCCTGATTTTAAAATGACTTTTCTGAACCTGTCGGCTATACTGCATTCTATTTTTTTTAATCCTATCTATCTCACAAATCCAGTTTACAATTCAGACTTTTGGACAATTAAGCAAATATTGGCCATCTACTTGCCTTCAGAAGGATTGTATGTCCCCAGTCTTCTCTTTGCTCTGATCTTCCTCCACTCACCTCTGAATTTCCTCCTCCTCCTTCTGTTTTCTTGGTCTCTGAGTTCCTCTGAGTCAGGAATACTTCTTTAGCTCATCTGCAAATATATACCTACATGTTTACATAACTAATATTGTTGCAGAATGGTGCAAGGATC
>VWPW01007386.1:0-33121 GCA_013389825.1 Crypturellus undulatus | reverse complement strand
GGTGGCTGTGAGCAGCAGAGCCGGCCCCGCAGAGGGTTTGCTGCTGGCTCCCCATGGTTGGTGTTGGCAACCACACGGGCTTTTTACTTATTTATTTCTTAACTCTTTAAAATGGCTACACTTTAAGCTCTTCCACTTCCAAAAAGCATGCAAAAATATATAGAAATATATTTACAACTGCATACACATGTATTATTTAAGGCAACAAATCCCCAGGAAGGGAGAGAAAGGAGTAATTCACTCTCATTTATTCCATGTTTTAAGATGGCTCAAGTTTTCCTCTTACCGTTTATGATGTTCATGTTGTTGCCCAAACTGGATACCATGATTCAATTCTCATCTTCTTA
Source organism: Crypturellus undulatus (assembly GCA_013389825.1). Taxonomy (NCBI): domain Eukaryota; kingdom Metazoa; phylum Chordata; class Aves; order Tinamiformes; family Tinamidae; genus Crypturellus; species Crypturellus undulatus. The sequence goes on along the minus strand of VWPW01007386.1, from coordinate 32,774 downwards.
AAATACATCCAATTTTCTCCCTGAATCACTGACAATAAATTTATTCAGTAAAACTATAGAGAAAACATGCAAAAGCCACCCCTCCACCCCACCCCATTGCCCAGTTAACTCTTGATTTGTGTAAAATAAAGAAGACACTGAATTTCAGAGAGGGAGCGAGAACTAGCAGTCATAGACTGGGCCAGGGCAGCACCGAGGGGGACGTGCAGGCTCTGGGCACGTGGAGGCTCTGAGAGGTTGTCAAATCGCAAATACTTTTTTTAAGAGCATCGTCTTGACAACTAAGCCAAGGAATTCCATTTTCTGGTCTTGTTATGGCCGTCTTTAGGTGAGAATTGAATCATGGCATCCAATTTTCTGTTAAATTTCTGCCTGTGGTATGGGATGTGCTCAGCTCTGTGTCCCACACGTGGCATGACTGCTGCAAACATGAATTCATGGTGATCTGTGTTAGCTTTGCTTTTCTGCTTTCCTTCCTAAGAAACGTGTGGCCTGTTTTGAGTTTCCTTTTGTAGGTTGTTCTTGCTATCTTCACAGCTGCAGCAATTACCTGCACGCTATCACCTTTGGGAACAGCTGGACCAGCATATTAAAACGTGGTGTATTTATTTTTATTGGATTTGTGCATTTAATTACCTGTCGTCATGTGGGAGAGAGGGGGGACACGTCCCTGCCCTGTTCGCGGCACCTCAATAAACAAGTCTGGTGCATCCATCCCCCCGGGCCCTGCCCTTCACAGGAGCCCCGGCTGGGCAGGGAAAGACGAGGATTCAGCAGGGACTTTAAATGTCAAATCCGTGTGTTTCGCCTAATCTGGCACTTCCTGCTTCGCTGTGTGTTAGTGTGGATGAACAATGAGTTAAATTCCAGGGTGAACCGTAACCTTCATGACCAGGATACCAGGAATAATAAATTTCAATTTACCTGCTCAGTTTAAAGAGCAGTTTAATTAAAATGAATTATTCTTCCTAGACTTGAGCTATCTGCTAGAGGAAGGAGGGAAGAGCCCTGTGTGGTACCAGCCTTCAGGATAAAGGTTTTTTTTCCTGTCACGTGTCAGCTGGGGCTTTTTTATGGAAAAACAATGAAATTTTGAATCAAAGCCTTAAATCTTGATATCAGGGCTAAAATGTCCAATGAAATCTCCTTCGTGTCCCTGCAGATAAAGGCAATGACAGGTCTGGCTGAAAAAGCCTTTTGGGGTTAGCGAATTCAGGACCCGGAGGTGCGGCAGGATGGGAACAACGGCAGGTTGGTGACGGCGCTTGCTGAGCTGCCCTGTACGCTGCAAAGCAGCAGCGTTTTAACCTTTTTATTCTGGGAGAGGTGGCCGTGAATGCTTGGGAATGAGGTTAGTGCTGGCCGCGTTTGCTGGCCCGCTACGCTTCCACCCAAGCTGACATCCTCAGCACTGGTGCCGAGGCTCAAAATGCAGCAGGAAACCAGCAAACACAGAGGTCCAAAGTGTGCAGGCTCCCAGGGAAGCCTCTACTGGCAGCAGTGGCATTTTTTTAAGGCTTGAGAGAGGAGACAGAAATGATTTCCATGAACAAGCATTTGATGATCATTATGTGAAGGCGCCGTGGCATGTCTGGCAAGCCCAGCACAAAGTGCAACTCATTTGCAAGCTCCTGACGGCCGGGCACTGTGACTTACCATCAGAGCAGGGAACTGTCAGTGTCCCACTGCGCCCGGCTGGCTGGCGCGCTAATAACCCACCGTAACTGCTGCCTGCACCGACGGGACGAGAAGCCTCAGCGCCGCTCTGGGCTGGAACCGCTGCCAGCCTCTCCCAGCAACGCACAGGGGAGCTTTTGCAGGTGCCACTTGCTGGATTTGCCTCTTCCACACCAAGGTTTTACTGCAGGAGCCCAAGCCACACGCTTTGCAGAAAGCAGTGCCCTCGGGGCAACCTGCAAGGGAAACTTGCTGTGGCGTCAGGCTATACAGAGCTCCCGGGGCTGGTCCCTGCTCATGCACAGGGGCTCAAGCTGCAGCAGTGGCAGGGGCAGTCCTAGCGCCGCACCAAATAATTGATTAAAAGCCCTCAAGCATCTCTGCCCTGAGCACTATTGCTCCATCCTCCAGGAGCCATCAGGAACTTTGCTGGTGTTCACAGTGCTCAGCACCTTATAGCAAAATGCAACGAAAAATAAGGAAAAAAAAAAAAAGTTTTAATAACCTGAGAAAAATGATTGGGTTAATTAAAGAGTATGACACAAACTGCAAATGCACAGAAGCAATGAGAGAGAAACAGACCTCGCACAGTATGAAAGTGGTTTTGCTGTCTGGATCAACTGAGAGTTGCTGTTTTGGGAGCACATCTGATGCTGGTCCTCAGGGCAAGCAACTGCACAGGGGTCGCAGCAGCCTTAGTTTTGGGGGAGATTTGTGGGAACTCGGGTGCATAGCCAAATTAAGGTAACTAATCTCCAAAAACCAAGTACAAGAGGTATGTGCTATGTGTGCATTACATTTGGTAGCACATCCTGCTGTATATCGTGTAAATAATCCTGGGTGCTTTCCTCGTGCTCAAGCTCACCTCTGGCAACATCCTCCCAGGGGCACAGGATCTACTTCTCTTTGTCTGAAATGTATCAGCTCCCAGGCTGTTACAATGCCCTCTTTTTCCTCCTTTAAAATGTATCTTTCTTCTTCATTTTTAAAAATAAAAATTAACTTGCTGTTCATCTTTTATATCCTTTTCATGCTCTGAGCAGTGAGTGATTGGGGCTGCACTGCACTGCAGAAATTACAATATACCATTTCTACAGTTAAATCTGCACACGTATAGTATCTTCAAAAAATAACAAGCTGCTCTAAGGGAAATTAATTATCCCACTGGGACAGTTATTATTCTGAAACAAAAGCTCTCCGTTCTCTCTGCCAGTTTTCATTGTGCGCATTTCTTTCATATTAAGTGTCAGTCACAAATTCCAGCCCTTTTCTCTGTGGCTGGAACATAAATAATGATGAGTTTAAAGCAGAGTAAGTCTGTCCTGGAACCTCTTACAGATCTCAGGAGAACAGTAAGAAACTTTAAAAATAAGTCAAAGTGCAATCTGAAGATCCGTTTTGGTCACTATATATCACTGCTGTTCATCAAGCCAGGTCAGCCCGTCATGTCTCATTTTCCTCAACTATTTTTTTCTGCGCTGCTGCTGCTTCCTTGGGGGCACATGACTCCATTTATCATAATAAGCGTTTATTAGCTGGACTAGCGTCTTAGCCTCTACCCATGCTCTCGCCATCATATTTAAGGCAAGATTTTGTGTTTTTTTCTACAGCGGATGGCCCTGCAGAACGTGCTATAGGCTGCGTTTAACACCTGCATGCGGCTTTCAAAGTTGGTCCTAGAGCTGCCAGCAACAGGCTCCATAGGCAGCAACTCGCGTAGGATGTGGCTTACATCACAGGGTGACTTATATAGCTGTATGAAGGGAAATTAAAGGGAAATTAAAGGAAAGAACAAGCAAGCAAAGCCTCTCAAATCACTTCTTCCAAGAGCACCTGCAGCACTAGTTCTTCCTATGTGCAAATAAGTGAGACTTCCCTGGTATCCTGCAAATCCCCTGGGGAACATTCCTGTAGACAACAATGGGATCCTTTTTAAAAGCAGGGCAAGGTCTCCTGTGCTCTCTGTGAGCTATCAGCCAGCTTTTTCTGATATTCCTTATTTTTTGGTCATTCTTGCGATCGGCCTGAGCTGGGGTGTGCACCACAGAGCAAACAGGGTCCTTGAGCCCCTTGCGCCGGCCTCCTGGAGCCTTCCCGGGGGAGAGCAGCTCTCCAGGTGCCTCTGGGAATTTTGAGCCTCACTTCTGCTGCTTGTGCTTTAATGTCTTGAGGTTGGGCTTTCATTATTTTAGAAACGCATTTTCATTTTACAGATCACAAATTTGAGACGGGATATTAATATTCCCATATTTTCTATGATGTTATAGAGGGAAATAAAAGAGAGTTTGTCACTGTGCAGGTGAACTTTCCTTGGTGCAAAGTTGGAGACGCAAAAAAAGAAAACCCCTCCTCACCAGCAGCTAACACCTATTATCGATTTTCACGTGTATTTGGAAGCGCTTTTGCAGTGAAGGTGAATTACAAGGATTCTTGCTGGATCTGTGACGGATACAAATACATCATCATCCTTGGCTTTTCTGCTGAACCTAATCAAAGATATTGTTTATTAAAATCCCATCGTCTCCGAAGCAAAGAACAAGGACAAGCTTCTCTGTAATGATTTAGGGCTTATGACAGCCCCGTGTAAAGATTTATTATGGCCAGTGGAAAGTGCAAACATGCAATGCCCAAGTCATTACTTTTAATTTGCCACTTCCTTAAAAAATGCATATACAAGGCTAAAACCCAAGTCCTTCTTTGCGGTTCAGTGTCATCCTTTCCCAGCAAGGGGAGGAAGAGAAAACACAACCCTCCACCTTCTCTTCCAGCCGAGGAAGGGCAATACGGTCTAGCTCCTCATGCATTTAAAGGCAGACTACACAAGCCTAGAAAGACACAAGCCTAGAAACTGATCTAAAAAAATGAAAAGTCGGACATAAAAATTTAAAAGCTCACATATTTAATGTATCCAGTTATACCTGTGATCTTTTCTGCGAGGATCTGTCAGAATTTCTAGGAGGAAAATGGGGGCTGCTTCATATAGCAGGGTCACAAATGGACATCTCTAGCGCACAAAGCAAGCTCCATAACGTAGATTATACAGCTAATTTAAAAAGTGATGTGTATTTTTTTTAATTCGAGTAATGATTTCTTTTTCTTTCTGAAATAATTTTATTAAGGTTTCAGGAGCTGCAGTAATAAATAAAGCACAAAGAAAGATAAACGAGACAGCACAATTAACAAATGTAGTGATTTAGCCCTGTGAGCTCTTAAACTGCTTATCTAATCCCATTCAGTGTTAAAAATCTTCTTTTGTAATAGCTGCAAGTCAGTTACAAAAATGACTTTAATAGTCGCGATTCCTCCAGGAGGAAATCGCTGACGTGACCCTGTCTTCCTGCCCTGCTGAGCTGCAGCCTCGGGAAGAGCGTTTGTAGGGAAAAACACCATCATTTCGATACCTGGGTTTCCCTTCCTTCTCTGCAGGATTTCTCGTGTGTGCTGCGCAGTGTCCCCGTAGCTGGGGACATTGGCCACGGAGCAGCTCTTGGCCAAGGAATGGGGAGCTCCTCTTGCAATAACTAACAACTCGCTTGTTCCTCTGTGCATTCCTCCTTCCCGTTCAGCTGTGAGACAGATGGGAGAAGGTGCAGACCTGATGCAGTCATTTCAATCAAGGTGCCACAGAAGTCACTGATGGATTAGCAAGAGGCTGGCTTTTAAGTAAGAGAAATTCTTTGGTAATCACCAGAAGCCCTTGATTGCTTTGGAAATCGCTGAGGCAGATAACTGATATTACACTGCTGTGCAGAGAGCCTGTGCTATTTAAACCAGGCTTTAATTGGTTATTTCTGATGCAGCAATACAAATGGACCGTATTGTGGGCCACCCTTAGCCCCAGCTCTGTTTTCAGGCTTGTCACTAATTCATCTTTTTATTGTACATCAAATGAGGCAGGAAGAAGAATAACACACATAGTTGTGCATGGAAAGATCTCATTTGTGGCTGCATCTCCAGTGTCCCAGCACGGGGCAGTCACGGGGCAAAATAAGCCAGACTGCTGTCCACCGTGAGAAGTGCCTGCTACCATGCCAAGACAGCAGTGCAATGCTACATCTATGCTGAAATTATTGTTTATTCGACAANATTTGTGGCTGCATCTCCAGTGTCCCAGCACGGGGCAGTCACGGGGCAAAATAAGCCAGACTGCTGCCCACCTCCCACCCATGCCTGCTGCCATGCCAAGGATAGCAGTGCAATGCTACGTTGAAGCTGAAATTATTGTTCATTCGACAAAAAGGTGAGACACTCTCTGAGGATTCATGCTCTCCTCTGGTGGTAGCATGGCAGCACTGGAATGCACTTTGAGGGCTCTAAGTCCTTTGCTCTCCCAAAATGCGAGGTCCCCATGCGCTTTAGTGGGACCATCTGTGAGTAGCAGAGCTGTGGATTGAGACTGGCCCATCTGCAGCAGCTCTTAAGAGGCACGGAAGGAAACACCAGTGTAGCACCTGCTGCACTAAACTGACCTCCTTTTGTATGCAAAGGTGATGCAGCTGTTTATAAGAAATGCAATTCCACTGTATGCCACAGCTATCTATCCTCCAGCCTAATAAATCACACCAGTCAGACACTCAAACTAAAATTTTCCTATCCTTAATTTGATCTCAGTAGTGCTAGTTCTACCTTCTTACAATGCTAAGGGTGTTTCTTTAGCTTTCACATTTTTATATTTCTAAATAGGGTTTCCAGCTATTTTGTTTCGCACTGTTAAATATATTTAAGACAAAAAAAATCTGCAATTTGAAAAAAATAATCACAATTAACATGTATTTTTGAGGCTTGGTCAGAAAGACTGTTGGGGGATGCCACAGGAAAGACTTTATTCATTTAAAAGAAAGGCAAAGTCCACTCTTACAGAAAAACAGAATAATTCCACAGGTAGTGGCTACGCTGTGAGAAGCGGAACTTTTCTAATGGTATCTTTTGGGTCTGAATAAGAACTGCCTCTTTGCTATCATTTAATTCACACGTAACTCTTACAGTGAAATACTCCTATTTTCAATTTCTCATATACGCTTCTTGGCTTCAGCACACTCTTCCCCAAACTAATTTTCACCAAGCCAGAGAGGTCTGGCTCCCCCTTACATTCATTTCCAGTTGCTAACAACTCCTCCATCCCAGTCTTCTGCATAAATAGTACAAAAGCAGTAAGGCCAAATCTTGCCTTTCTCTCCATTCCTGCTGGGGCTTTTGCATTTACCAAATCCCTGGTGCTACTTTGTTCTGTGTCTTCATGCAGAAACCAGAGGGGCAGCTCTCAGGGCTGCAGGACAGAGCCCCTGAAGGGTTTCATTAAAAGCAAGCAAAAGAAATCCTAAGGTGGGTAACAAACAGTCGGGACGGGAGGATCCCTTCTACTTCCAGCCTTGGAACGAAGAGACGAGTTGGTTGGAGGGTGGCCATCCCCCTGGCATCGAGCCTGGCTGCAGAGGCCGGGCCTCCCTCCATCCCTCACGAGGCCGGTGAGTTGTCAGCTGCATGAACTGGATTTTACAGGGCCGTTCAGGTAAAAGCAAGAGAAAAAGTATCTTTGATAATGCTTTATCTTTGTGTCGGGAGATGTTGCTTTCAAAGCAACTTGTACCTATGATCTATGGACACCTTTCCCCTGTAAATCTGCTGTGACCTTTTCACCAGGCTTCAAGGAGCAACTCGGAAAAAAAAAGAAGTTGTAAATGGATATTTTCTTCTGCCTTCAGAAACCCTTTTTTCCCCCCAGGCACATGCCAGCTTTACAGGCTGCAAATCCCACTGCAAAATGAGACCAGCACAGTCAAAGCCACTGGCAGCAGGCAGCTTTGGAGCCCGCGCAAGGGAAACACAATCACAAAACAGTTTGCATTAGTGAGCAATGATTTTTTTTTTCACCTGTGGAAAAGGTCACTGTTGAATTTCTGTTGTAGTTTAACACTTTCCTGGAGAAGTGACAAATATCCATTGCAAAAGGAATTGATGGGAGGATATGCAGGGGAAAAATGAAAAAGAAAACCCTGAAAATGAGGCAAAAGGTTTGGCCAAATCTAAGTGCATTGAAATCCCTAGTAAACAAGAAAATTTCAACACTGGCTTAGGGTGGCTTTTCAGGTGTTACTGGGCCAAGTTATTTTTTGGCTAGATTTGGAAATTCTGAAATCTCTTGAAAAAAAGCAGCCTCCTGAATAGCATTTCATTCTCCCAAAAGAAATAAGGTATGTAATAAAAATTTCATCATCTACCTCCTTTAACAACACACCTTTTCCTTGGAGGCTGTATTTTCATGTGCTGTGTAAAAGCATCGCAATATTCAGACTTTCTCCAATCCCTTGACTTCTGTCGTCATTAGCTACATCTCAGGGCCACTTCCAGCCGGATCCAGGTGCAGGAATTACCAGGACACACTTCCATAAGCACTGCAGTATTCCAGCTCCTGGAGGAACCACCCAAGCTGAGCAAAGCATGGCAGAGCTTTCGGCACTGGTGCAGACACGACTAGGTTCATCCCCACACCCTCCACTGAAAAAGACGTCGTCATGAAACCCACTGAGACACAAAATACAGTGAAGCCGTTGCAGGGGGCCTCAGGTTTGGTATTTCAAATGCTTTTAGCCTTTTAACACACCTTTTTTTTTCTGCTAAGCTGCATGCAATCAAGTTTAAAATACGACCACGGCTGCAGCACAGTGAGGAATATCAATGTGATGGGCAGAGCTGCTGAAACAGGAAAGTTTTAGCTGCTTAACATTATCAAAATGAGTATTATTTATTTTTTTCCTCCTTCTTGCTTCAGAGTTTGGAGGTCACATATTGGAGATCATTGCAAGGACAGTGAAGGTGAGGCGTATCCCTATGAAGAGAAACCTTATTCCTCTCCTCCCTCCATTTTATGTTTTCTGGAAGTTTTTACTGCCTGATAGTCCTAGCCCAATTTTTTTATGCGCCTCTAAGTCAGCTTCCAAGCTCTGGTGATGACATGGGCACTGGTATAGAAAATGTGGCTCCTAAATGTTTTCTTTATGGTTTGAAAAACTGTCTTTGAGCAGTTTCTTAAATGTCATTCCTTGCAGTATAAAAAGTAGGCAATAAACAATAAAATTATTCACCTTGAAGAAACCATCTGCTGTCTTTAAGGACATCACCATTTCTTTGTTGCTTTGAATGGTCCTCTGAGATGCTGTAAATGCCATTAAAATACTATGCTTCCTGCTGTCTGCATGCCAGACTCATTCTGCATTAGCAACAAAAATGACAATGAGTAAAATAAGCGGAAATTTTATTCTCTATTAATTTCTGTATTTCTTTTTTTTTAGTGTTGTATGTGACGCTTGGGTACTTGGAGGCTGCATCAGACCGATGCAGCGCTTGGACACTGCCCTGTGCCCACCCCGGAGCACTGGGAGCGCTGACCCCCACGAGGTGCCTTGCCGTGTCCCGCTGCAGCAGAGCAAGGTTGGTGTCAACCCCGGCCATCTGTCCCCAATTCTCCTGCCACCTTCCTGCCTGCGCTCTTACTCTTCTGCTAACCATTTTTGTTAGTTCTTTTATGGTGTCAAAAACAGGAAGGCCAACAGCCCCGTTAAAATGCCATTCTGTTTCCACAGCAAGGGATAAATTACGGGAAATTTTGCAGGAATGTCCATGTCCAAACCCCCTTTTGCTGCCTGAGACATCAATTTCTGGGGGTCCAAGAGCCATGTGGCTACCACAGAGGCTCAAAACCTGGAGGTGCTGCAGGTGTAGAGGAGGGATCCAAGTAAGGATCCGTCATCCTCCTTTGTCATGGATAAAAGGGCAAATACGAGTCTGTCTTAGCAAAGGAACAAATGCGATGAGCTACATTCAGAAGGCGCTGGGAAAGGTAATCACTTTTAAAGATAAAGCTGTTTTTTTTATATAAATGCTGCCTTTTGGGGAGACATGTTAATCTCCTTCTGATGGAAAAACATTTGTTTCTTAGGATCAGAACTTTGATTCCAGGCCAAAAGCATGATCGGGATCTAGGAGCTCTATTAGTGTAAAATATTTATTGCATAATGCTCAGGTCTTACATTTTGATTAGTTTCTCTCAGAAAAAAAAATACTAATTTGATTCAGAGGCTTAAAAGGCTTTTTGCTGGTTATAAAATTTTTAGAAAACTTTCCCAAATCCTCTTTGAACCTCCTGTTAGCCAAAGATACTAATTCTATGTTTTATCAAGAACTGGAACCCTCAAGCTTAGTTCTAGTACGTGAGCAAAGAGGAGTTTCTGATGGTAACTTGTTTTGACTGATATTAATCCCACACTCTAAAACAGATGTGGGAAAATAAAAAAAAAATCAATGCTATTTTTAAAAACAAGACATGAAAGACATGAATAAGAGTGTGAAGGGAGAGTGTAATGAAGAACTATCAAAACAACAAGGCATCTTTACATTAACAAATGCTGCAGGGCAAAAAGCACAGGGAAAGAGGGAAAAAATGTAAATGACACTAAAAAGGGTGAGAAAGCCTGTGTGGTAGATAAAGCTCAGGAGTGTATCTAACAAGAATATTGAATTAAAAGCTAGTGCATGTTGAGGGGGGTGTCAGCTAGCAGAGCTCTAAGTAGTCTAACCCTGGTGTCAGCATTGCTACAGGCATCTATGAGCTTCTCAAACCCTGTAATTTCTGGATGCAAATTCATTTCAGCAGCTGGCAATTCCTCCTCTCAAGAGCTAACTCATTTCCCATTAGAGATCACATATATATAAGTAGTCAGCAGCATAAAGACCAGTGTCACAGGCCAGCTACCGAGGAAGAGTCCAGATAAGGGGATGTAGCTCAGTCTGAACGCAGTTAGCCTGGGACACGGCTGAACGCAGTTAGCCTGGGTCAGCTCGGGTAGGAATGACCTCCTGCCATTTTATTGAGGCTGAAGTGCTCCCTCCAAGATCATTTATCACTTCTTAGGCACAGAGGGCAATAAAGAGCGGCCTAACCAGGCCATATCTCACATGCAAACAGCCTTCTTTAGACATTGAACTGATAATGGCCTATAAAAAACCCAAATATCGTCTTCTCAAAAACTTACGTTTCTGTTCTAAGACATCCAGGGATGCAAAGTAGCCTTGGTAGCCTAAGACTACCAAGGCAGACAGCAAATATTCTGAGGCAGGTTCTGTTAGAAAATTCCTCTCCTCTGAAGCAGCCTACACAAGAGCCAGAAATCTTTGAAGATTTTAAGTACCTCTTTCATTAATAACCTTAAGAGAACAAAATATAAAGCAAGCTCTGCTGTCAGCGGGCTGTGGTATAGGAGGAGGAAGGACACTACTTTAAAAATTATAGGGTCACCCCATGTGTTCACAGCAGTTATTCAGGCAGTGACCCTGACTTGGCTAGTGTTTAACTTGTGAAAGTGTCAGACACTTTTGGGTGTCTAACTCCAGCGTGCAGGCTGTGTGTGGCTGCCGAGATGCAGTTTGCTCCTGAGACCTCTCTTGAGAGCTCTTAGGTATCACCTTGGGAGAGTAAAGCACGGCCAAGGACCTTTGCTGTGAATGAAAACATTTGTCTTATTGACAGAAAGACTAAAATAATAATAACAAAACCTGAAAATGCTGCACATATATGAATTTTTTCTACATACCTTTCAGAAACTCCTAAAGAGGAAAACAATCAAACTCCCAATAAGTCTATGGATTTGACTTTATGAATTTGAAGGCATAGCGTTCCTATTATATGGATTCCTTACAGACTATTCACTGCAGAATAACCCGACATTCTGCTTCTGCGGGTTTTGGGTGGCTTCTGATAAGACTTGCTGGGGTTCATTGTCAGGAGGAGAACATTAGCAGCATCCAACCCCTCTCTTCCCCCTGCAGTGCTCTAGAGCATCAGCTGAGACTTTGCTTTCCAAGAATATCAAAATGATAAAAGGCTCCAGTTTCAGCAAAATGAAAATATTTTTCACAGCTCAATGTGAGTTGAATATGTACTTGAAAAAGTTGGCCTTGGCCAGCAAAGTGATTCAAAGCGCACACTTAACCTTCAGTGCAGTTTAGCCTGCTAAAAGTCATCTACTTTCATGTTGTTTTCTTTTCCCTTTATAAACTTTTTTTTTCTTTATACAGTATATGCCCTAATGTATCCTCTTTAGCTGCTACTGCAGTCAAAGCATTAATGCTGTTAAAACTATTAATACTACTATTCAGATCACGGACACAATCTGTGCCGTGCAGGATTCAACATTAGTTTCAAGGCTGCGAGGTTTGTTTCTGGAGACTAAATTTACCACAAGAAACACTCTAAAACCCTGTTATTGTAATGAAAAAGCAACCAACTATTAAGAAGGAGCCATAGTATCACAGACAAGCCCATGATTATTAATTTAACTAGAAGGCTAAGGTCTGTAAGTCTTAAAAAAATGGAAAAATAGAAGCAATTCTTTCATAGCTCTACAGACTCCAATGTTTCCTTCACTGATCCACATATTATAAAAATGTAAAGAAAAAAATCAAGCTAAACCAAGGCTCCTTCAAAAACGAAATGGAATAAAAGCACAATAAACCCTGGTCAAGGTTCAGGTGACATCAGTTCTGCTGTTGTGGTTTCTGATGTCACAGCATCCTTTTATGGGATTATTTCTCCCTGTCTCAGGAGCCATTTGTTACTGTACATGTATTATAGACTTCATGTTATAATCAACAATAAAAATATACCCTTGGCAACCTCCATTATAGTCTGCAGATAATTTGTGTTCTCACAAAGTGCTTCTTATATTTACTATGAGCGATTATCATACATATGCATGAGACCTTAAATGAGGGAGAATGTGCTTAGGAGCTAATACAGCAGGAGTTTTGCCTCGAAGAGATGTCAAAATCAGTTCACTTTTGTTATATATGAGTAATTTAATTTCCTCTACAGTGTTATTAGGGCAAGAATGAAGTAACATTCTTTGGCATAATTGAAGCAAATTCCAGCAAGACAAGAGGATAACAAAGCTTTCCCATCTTGTCACATCAAATTCTTACCTACCATGCACACAGAATGCACACAGATGCATTCTTTGTGTTGAATTAAATTACCTGGTTGAGCTTATTAACTTGTTATGTCCTGTGACCTCCAGTATATTTACAGCTGGAGCTTTCAGCTTTTTTTCTACTTTAATTCTCTCCCTCCCAACTGATCTGACTTTGGGGTCAGGTCAGAAATACTGGTGTGTTTCAATCTTTTTGCAGGGCTCGATTTTCACCTGTGGTTCCACTTATTTTCCTGAAACCCACTCTCTCTAGTCCTCACACTCCTTAATAAACTATAAAATTAACAGCCAAGGAGTTTTGGAAGTGGAAAAGAGGCACGACAGCTAGGGTCTTCCCTTTCCCCACAAGCCGTGATGTGGAAAAGCCTCCTTGAAGGCATCACAAACTGCAGCCACCCAGGGCTGGCAGTCAGGGACCCCGGGACCGAATACAGCCACCGTGACCAGCAGAACCAACCTGCTAAGAGGCCCCCGGAGTGTATCCTCACGGAACTGAATTAAATCTGTAATATGGATATTACAGATCATTGCGGATCTGTAGTATTAATTCCTTAGTTAATTCCTCCTCTCGCCAAAGGAGAGAGAGTGGAGGTTTGCCATGAAAATCACATGAAAAATACCTAGGTGTAGGTTAACCAAGCCATAAGGATTAAGACATACAATAATCAGTTGTTTTCCCAACTTTTCTTTGCAATGAAATACTGACCTTTTTGTGGACTTGTTGCCTTTATGGGAGACACCATTTAGCACCAAATGAGCCACTGGACAAAATACCTCAGAAGTTTTAGCAGCCTACGATGTTTCTCAGCTAAGCAGAACCAAAAGGTCTTTAAGGTCTCGTCATTTGTGAATCTATATAGTGTTAGGTAGGGGAGCAGCACAGGTAGAGAACTAAATTTCTTCTCTGATTTCTGCAGATCAAGGAACATAGTTGTTCTCTGCCTCCCTCTGGTGAAGCCAAAAACATGGTAAGAGGGTAGACATACAGATAAATGATTGGGCACAAGAACTGTCTTTTATATTTATTTGATACCTGCCAAATTACAAGCAGTGTTTGGAGGATCCAGCATGGCAAACGTAGACTTAAGTATTCAGATTCTTGCTATCCTTGCTTGAGCCTCAGCTGAGCACTTGTATTACTGCCATCATCTTACCTCATCTGTAAAATACAAATACATACTACTTACACACCTGTGTAAAGAATTTGAGAGCATCACAGGAAAGACATTGTGTATGTATGTGTATTATTATGCCTATAGATACAAAGGAAACTAAAACACCACCACATATAAGCAGTTTGCAACAACTCATTTCTGCACTGCTTAGCCTGGGGAGGTTATTACATGTAGTTGCTCCAGAGGGAGAATGCTTCAACCCCTTGGAGCAGAGCATGCCAGAAGGAAGAATATTTCATATACCAAGCTTAGGAAAGTCTCATCTTACAAATCAGCTTATCTTGGCCATGCACAGATTAGCCATTTTTTCACATGTTATTTAAACACTCTCCAACTTGTGCATTCCTGAATCTGCAAGACAGAAGCAAGTCATTATTGGGAATTAAGCTAAAACTACCCAAAAGAATGGACAGAAGAAAAGGAAGGAGGATTTTCCCAAGCGTATCACAAAGACAGCCACAGAATTCTTGCCACTGCTGTACATCTATTGTATTTTACCACTCTTTGACCTTTTTTTGTTTTGCTTGTTCTCTTCAAATGTTCCTTGTGCCTATTGCAATTGTACTACTGCTTAGTTGAGAAGGCTGGTGGACAGTCTTTTCTAGAGAAACATAGTAAATAAATGCCAGTAAAAAAAAAAAAAAAAGAATATCAGCAACGAGGTGAATTTCATTGAAAATTCTTTTACTGATAAATCAAATATAAAGTTCTCCACATCTAATGAAGGGTAAATTATGGAAATTAGCACTACCCTATTACCTTTTCTTGAACTTCACGGATGCTCCATCTTTAGGGATTATTAAACATTACACCGGTTTTCAGGATCATTGCATCCTCTTGCCTTTCTGCAGGAAAAATCAGCTAGCCCTTCTCTGCCAAGCGCACTGCAAGGTACCTTTGTATAAACACTCATCTGCAGAATATTGAACTGAGGCAGCCAGTTCATTCAACATTTACCCAAGGACAGTCAAGAGATGTTTGGAGTCGCTACAAATGGGACCATCAATAAAATCTCTGTTTGAAATAAATATACTTGGCAACTTAAAAAAAAAAGAAAAAGAAAAATTCTACCCTGTGTGTTCAGTCAATGCCAGCACTGTTTTGTCCTTACTGTGCTTCACATACTCAAATCCAGCTCCATCAATATGAAGGGCATATATTTACACCCCAGCCAGATCTTCTTGCTAGATCCACTCAAGATGAGAGAAACACTGCGCTGTACTTTCACCACTTGTATATAAGCTGATGCAGAGATTCTTGGATTTTTAAGGCTAAAAGAAAGGATACGGATTGCATCGGATCTCCTGAATCACACAGAACTCATGCAGTTTTGTTCAGTGTTGCAGGACTGCAACAAAGGTGTAGTCTTGTGGGTCTACCCTCTTGCAGACCACTGTTGATGACACTAAAATAGGGGCCCTTCAGCTCTCTCTGTCAGATACGGGATAGAAAAATTGCCTGCTGGCGGGTCTGGAGGAAGCTACTTTAAGCTAAGCTGTAGATAGATTTATTGTTTTATTCATTGCAAGGGCTGCTATGACAACAGATGAATGCGGCAGGTAATTTAATTACATTTCTGTCAGTCCCTGTGCCTTTCCAGAGACAATGCAGAGGCCAACAGCATTTTCTTTTAATCTTGCAGGTGGCACAGAAAATGTCAAGTTCTCCTCCAGAGGGCCTAATGAGAGCATTTCACTTGAGTCACGAAACATTATTTAAGTATTTTGAAGGATCGTGCAAATGTTTTTTCTCAGCAGCTCCAATTGAGGCTAGATTCATTCACTAGTTTTCCTGGGCACATTCTGCACAGTGATACTCTCTGTCCTTGTTCTTGCTCGCAGGCAATACTGCATGCCTATAGGCTGACTTCTGCTATAAACACAGTTCATACATTAAAGACACGGATGTTTTTTGCTGAAAACAAACACACAAACAAGTAAAACCCAGCTTGGCCCCAAGCCAACCAAACTGCACTTTCCCCGAGCAGCAGAACAAAAGTAGCAGAGTTTCCTGTGGAATTGTTTTTACCACTGGATTTTCAGATGTCTGGTAAGCTGTGAGCTTGTTTAAAGTGTTCTGCATCACTGGGGTGGTCACAACATCACAACACCCGTGCTCTCGCTCCCATTGCATTTTCCTTGCCTAACAAGAGCTGACTTTCACTGCTGCCTGTCCCTTGATGACAATATTATTCTCTATAGATATTTTTCCCATTTTTTGTTTAAGTCTGAGAGAGCTGAATGTCCTTGAGACTTCTAGCCCCCATAAAACTCGGGTGAATGGGTAACAGAAATCATCTGAGATCAAGGGACACAAGTGTATGATTATACAGAGATTTGCACAGCCCTGCGCAGTGCAGAGCATAAAACAAGCAAAAAAATGTAGCTGCCCATGTAGCAGAGGGGTGGGAGGTGGCTGTCTCCAGGCTGTCCTTGTCTTTTCCATCTCAGGCAGTTTGGGACTCAGCTCACTTGGCCACATTATTGCGAAAAGGCATTAGGGGAAGGAGGCGAGAAAAGTTCCTTTCCCTGCTGTGCTCCTGAACTGTGAAGAGGCAAGAGCCAGAGAGGAAAAAAAAATCACTTTAAGGACAAAGTATTGACTGATATAGCACAGAGAAGTTAATAGATATTGACTCCCATTTGGTACAGATAGGTTACATAGTATAGGAACTTGTCACACATTCTTCTTTGAGGCCTGGGAAAAGACACTACTTGCCACAATGAGCAAAATTTTATATGGGTCATTCCTTAGTAATGAGACACCGTATTTTTTATATGCAAAAGTCTTACTCTCTAGATAAAATGAGATACTGATGGACAGCAATAACTCCCGTGGGAGCTGAGTGAGCTCAGCATGACTAGTGAAGCGTCCTGCCCCTTATCAAGACTGGACCCAAGATCATTAAAATAATCCTATAATTTACATTATTTAAAGCAGGAACATGCATTTACCCATTGTTTATCTGGAAGCTGTCTGAGGAGGAATCTTTTCATACCAGGATGTAAATTCAGTTGCCATGTAATTAAGTCATAACTACACAAGCACTGAGCAAATGTATAACAAGATTCAGATAATATGTTAAAGCGATAAGAAATATCCAGGCATTTAATTGGCATTGAGGAAATTAGCTGCACCAAATTAGGTATCAGTGAACACATTTACTATCATGTCAGTTATTATTTGGAGTATAAACTGAAAGTTAATCAATTATTTTTACAGAGCTCTCACACAAACTGATATTAGATTTTTTTTTTAAAAAGCTTTTTAAAGCTTGGTTTTATAATACTTGGTCTGTCATAAGCTTTGTGACACAGAAGAGACGATGCCACTGCCCTCTCCTCAGTGTTTCCTTAGACTGAAGGCAGAAGCAAAGATTCCCTTTAATTTTGGTAGTGAAGGTCAGTTGATAAAAGTATTGAAGGGAGATTCTGGGAGACCTGGGTGTTTTTCTGATCTCCTAAATAGTTTTCCGCCTTGTTTTTCCACTGCTATGTGGAGATAATTAGACTTCCATTGTAAGGTTCTGATGTAAAGCTTTACAAAATGCCACGTTATTTACTCTTTCCCTCCATTAGGTTGCAAGCAGCCCTGTACAAGCAGCAGGGTGACTTTTGCAGCATGGATCTCAAGCCTCGGTGCAAAAGAAACAACCTGGATATTCTACTTGAAAAAAAACAGCAAGTTCTGATCACTAACTCAAGTTCAAACTGCAGAACATAGTTAAATGTGTGAACATTTAGCATATTCAGTCAGCATGGGAGACAGTAATAGTTGATAAATTCAAATTCATGCTGGATTCTTCTCAAAGGAATTACAAAAGAGAGGGTGATCTGATGAACAGACAAGTAACGGTTGAATGTGATTTATGAATTCAATAAAGGAGACACATCTGAGCCAATATCTGACAAAAGTCAGAAGGTGAGAAGAAAAGCATGAAGAACAAAGAGTTATTTCACCTTTTACATATGCCATCCTCAGAGCTCCAAGAGGGAATAAAAACTGGGATGGTAGAATCCTCAGCTCAGGAGACAAAAGAACTATGTTATTTTCTGAAAGGCATCATTAACCAAGGGCCAATCCATATGTATACAAGCATATATAGAGATAAATATAGAGAAAGGGTGAGGGAAAAGGAGAGAGAAGACAGATATGCAATAAGGCTGTCAGAATAGCACAAGCTTTGGATGGAGATACTGCAAGTTATACAGGTCATTCCCACTGAATTCCAATAAAAACTTTCACGGCCACCACGCCATCCGCCATCCCTCCGTTCTGAATAGTTCACAAGTAAATTAGGATTCATTGTCACTATTTTTCATATCTTTACACTGATAAAAGCTTTTCTCCAGATCCCCAAACTAGGAGATATGACAAAACTTGACTTGTAACTCATTTTGATTATCCCTAAGACATCAGCACCTCTTTTCACCCCTTTTTTGAACATTTTTCACAAAAATGCAAAGTTACTCACTTCCTTTTGACATCTTACCACCACAAGCTCCTCCGTGAGCTCTAAGAAGGAAAATACAGCCTCTCCCTCTGCCCTCCGCACCAGCAGTTCTCGCATCATTATTCAGACTGATTTTACATGTTTCCCACAGCTAGATATTCGCAGCCTCCTGCCATCAAGTTCTTTCAAGATTTGACTTTTTCTCCCATGAAAAGGAGACATTTTAGTATGTGCATCCAGTCTCAATGTTTGGACAGTTTAATGAGAACATCAGTAAGGTACAGACTGGAAAAAGAGGAAGGTTCACAGCCATTAGCATCTATTGTTACATTTTGCACAA
The DNA here is from genome assembly GCA_013389825.1 of Crypturellus undulatus. Lineage (NCBI taxonomy): Eukaryota > Metazoa > Chordata > Aves > Tinamiformes > Tinamidae > Crypturellus > Crypturellus undulatus. Next base: position 14,147 of record VWPW01007386.1, on the reverse strand, counting down.
TACATCCTTTGTACATCAGCAATTAATATAGCAATAAGAATAGTAGTGAGCTGGAGGAATCTCATTGAAACGAGGATGTATAAACACTGTCCTTCACTTAAGAAAATTGTGAGAAGCAGTTAAGCACCTTTACTGGCAGGGATAGAAGAAACAGCAGCATCTACCTGAGTCACAAATGTCTCTTCCCAGCCAGGTTAGAGAGACCTTCCGGCACCTTCAGATGTTATCAGAGGGAGTCAGAACAAGTGCTGGCATAAGCACCAATGCAGATCCATATGCCACCATCTCACCTGAAGATAAATACAAAGTTTAGATAAAGATGATTTTGATTTAGTCAGCATGCATAATATAGAACTTCGATCAGATTTATGCTGGCTATAAAGGAGGACAGATGATACCCAATCTGCTGGTACACAGTTAACTCATCAACCATTTTTGGGCATGGCTGGCAGGTTGAAGAGGTTGAGTTTATATAAGAATAATGTTTTGTTTCATCTTTTGGATATAGCACTACACACTATAGTACTAGTGCTGAATTTACAGTACTGTAAAACCATGGACTGGAGAAAAGTGTTGATGGAAAGATGGGAATGCTGCTAGAGATAGAGGCTAATTCCAACCTCAGGAGCATGGGATTCCTTGCACCCAGTTTAAACCGAAGCCCCAGATTTTACCCACCCATTTAAAACATTTCACAAAGACGAGTTTCATGAAGGAAAGCAGTTTGCAAGAGTGTTCTCCCACATTTAGCTCGTATACATTAGATACAAGCAACGTTGCTAATAACTCATTGCTCATGCAAATTAATTCAGCTTACAGAAACAAGCCTTGATGATTATAAAATGCTGCAATCACAGTATTGCTTCCGGACAGCTGAGAGTAAATTCATCAAGCATTTGATATTTAAAGCTGCTGCGGTGATGAATGCGTGCCTTCATTTACGACTGTACACCAAGACGGAGAGAAAATGGAATACAGAAATCTGACTACATGATGGGAATCCCAACAGAAGCCACCGAAGACAAAGGCAGAGCTGGGAAATCTCTTTCACAGTCAGCTGAACGCATCTGAGAGCTGCAACTTGCCCATGAGTCTTTAATAAGAAACTATTAAAAGCAAAGCAACAGCAAACACCAGTTTTAGCGAGGCAGAAGCAGCTTGTTCTTGTTGACTGTATTGGGTGCAAGTCTTTTCATGGCTGGGTCAGGAGCAGTTGCAGAGTAGTGGGTGTCTCTTCTGCCCTGCAGACACGCAGTCAATGTTTGCGGTTGTGGATGTTTGTCCAGTGTGTGCAGAGCATATAAAGGGAGTATAAACTCTGCTGGGGTTTTGACGACAGCCCTGCCGCTGCGGATCTTTGCTCACTATGTGACACTAGAGCAAAAACAAAAGGGAAACGAGCTCACCAACAAACACCTGCGATGACACTGCGCTAACTGTTTTCATGGCTTCCTGCAGAGTTAACGTTCAGGGAGTGCTGTGTAATACAGAGGAAATCACTGATTCCTCAGAGTAATGACATTAATCACGATGAGCTCTCAGTAATGGATGTGGAGGCAGCAGTGCAAGTCACGGAGATGCCCCTGCAGCTCTGCTCGTCCCACCGGTGAGCGTGCGGGGTCCCAGCGGGAGCTCGTCCCAGCCACCCTGCAGCCCCAAACTGCTGCCTTGTCCCATGGCCTTGGCCCCGAACCACTGAGAACATCTGCTTTGGCCTCTTGGTGGTGGGGGGATTTCAAGCACCTGGAGGAGAGGTCCCGAGTCGTCTGGCTGTTATATCAACCAAGGCAATTTTACCAAACCGAGGCCTGGTTACACCAACCTGTTTCTTAAGCTATTGATATAGTGGGTATTAATAAGGATTATCTCTCTCTCAGAGACAGTATTTGGAAGCGAGCCTCAATTGACAGGATGAGAAATGCTCCCTCCAGGCCATAAGGGGTTTCATTCCAGCACTGGCCCTTGTATGTTAAGCAAAGTTACGGTGCTGTTCTTCAAATTACAGTCCTCATCTTTTACAGAAAATGTTTCCAAGGACAAATTCTTTTCACTTTAAAATTCTCTTATACTCTTTTCACTTTCAAATTCTCTTGTAACTCTACAAGGGTCTTTGTGTATTTTGTTGCAAGCAAAAGTGAAATTAGAAGAATTTTATTTACAGTCCCCTTTCTGAAGAAGACAGAACATAAGAAACCAGAAAAAAATCTGAAGAGAAACTGATTTTATCCCTAAGAGAACAGCAGGACCCAGGGAAGCCTCAAGTGGCCTTTTTTCCAATTGCTCTCACTTGGTCTCCATGATCCTCCCAGGGCATCTGACCCTGCCGAGGTGGATAGCAGCAGCCCCCACCTGGGCCAAGGGGCTCTGTGAGGGTTTCTCTGATGGGCACGACAATAAACGGGATCTTCTGCAACGCGTGGGTGTAACGTGCCCTGTAACAGCCTCCTTGGCACCACCTTTACAAACACCATCCGTGGGCAGAAGAAAGGAAAAGGTTGGACTTGGCTTGCAGGTCAGGAAGCTTTCCAAAGCTGGACTCAGTTTCAGATGGAAGAAAAGGAGGAAGATCTGGAAACAAGAGAAAGAAGAAAAGCCTTGGATCTAAACCTTTCAGCAACCAATGTTTGGCAGACCTCAATTACCATTTATCCTGGGATAACATCTTAGAAAAAGGAGCTGAATTCCCATCTATCACTCTATAAGAAAATTATAAAGCAGGTATCTATTTTTTCATTAAAAATAAATAATTGAATCTGTCCAGATTCATGTACTTTCCCTCATGAGATATCCAAGAGAATTAAGTTTCAATTGACTTTCCAGACCTTGGTTATCATAGGAAGCTTTTCAAAAATTGGGACATTTGGCAATTTGAAATTCAAATAGGTTTTCAGTCAATATGTTTACTATTGCCAGACAGGCGTCTTTGTCCCCAGGGTGTTTAATGCCTCAATAAGTAATTGGTCCTTTCATCTTTTATATGCACACAGTGAAGAGTTTATGGCTCATACAGTGAATTGTCAATACAAAGGATCTTTGCACCAGTCTTAAATAACCCATCTCCCGGCTCCATTAAATCCTGTTAAAAATCCCCCCTCCCTCCACACCCACAAGTAGCCTTTGAAGATTTTTTCCCCCTGATTTTCAATGACATTTTAAAAAGGTAGCTCTGCTTCACTCCAAAACCTCAGATACAAAGACGGGGAGGTGATCAAGAAGAACAAGAATATTTTCCCAAGGCCTTGAAATCTGCAAGAATTTTAGGAAAACCCTTATTACGCATTCATCCACTAGATCTGAAATTCAAAGTATTCAATGCATGTGCATCCTTAGATCCAGAACTTTTAGAGCTGAGACTGCAACACTAGCCTAGTTTAGCATGAGTAATTTTCATAGGAAAATATCTCCTGAAGCTTTCCATTCACACACAAGGGCAGAGCCGCCTGTAAAGCTGGGCAGAAATTAGGCTGTTGTACATAAAACTGCCATTATTTTTCCTTCATCTTCTGCACTGGGATCTTTTTAAAAGGTATATCTGCCACAAGTTTAAAATACTCAAAATATCTTTTCTGACAACTGAAAAATTTTGTTTCAGTCAAGTAAATATCTTTCACTATAACTGGACAATTCCTTTGTACATTGTGCAATGTACATATTTATTATGTTTGTACAAATATATATATATACAAAGAAAATGCTATTTTCAAACAAAGAAATTGAAGTGCAAGGAAATGATTGTGTATGCAGTTACGCTGGAAGATGTGAAGATGGATTAATCTCTGGGCAAGATGACGATGAGTATCTGGGAAATTATCTTACTGGACAAAGTAGAACAGGTGGTCAACTCCAGTGAATAAAGAAGTCATGAAACCGTCTTAGCTGTAGCTCTTACCTGCAGAGAGGAGTCCTGGATTTTTATATTGAGCCTTTTTGTAAGGAATCTATACCCATACTCTAACATTAGCGTCACCAAAGAGGATGACACAGCACAGGGGTATTGAATACGCCTCCTGCTCTGCTCAGGTCTCCATCCATCGGGTGTTACTCAGCACTCACCCAATGAATTGCAGCATGGAAAGGGCTGGAATACTGGCTAGTTCCTCGTGAATGTTTCTGAGATTAACAAATCTCCTCTAAGTGTTCATTAGAGTGGCCCGGTAACCTTTTACTTTTAGCAGATGTGCTCTCTGTTTGGCACAAAGCATTTGTCAGGATCAGAAGATGACTTGGCAGGCTACGTATCCGTCCTCAGATCTATAGGCAGAGGAGAAAACCATGCAAAAATCAAGACCAAGTGCAGATGAACAGAATTTACCCACTCGCAATTTAGGAAATGTAGACCTTTGTCCTGTATGTGTCTGAGAATTGAGATTATCTAGGCTTTTAATTTGTCACTATACAATAAAGATGAAAAAACCTTTGCAGATCTACATCAAAATCTTAACCTTCTACTAAAGTGTTAATTTTTATTGCATATAATCTTCATTAAATTTAATTAAACTGAGCTCACAAGCTTTGCATATGTAATAATGAATAAGAGTTAATACCTGATTTCTCAATATGGTTCATTTTAGTTGAAGGATCCCCCAGTACAATCCATATTGCATGTATTTAGTACCTTTATCCGGCAGGGAAACAGCCATTTCTCAGGATGCCTCGCAGCAATTCTTGAGCGGCAGAAGGACCCCCGCAATTCACCACGACTAGATGAGAGGATGATGAATACCGAGTGCAAATGAAACTGCCCTCAGCTAGGGATTAGTAAAGAGGCTCTATTGATTTATACCATAATCTGGCAAACCACCTGCAAAAAAAAAAAAGGATGTGTTCTGTGAATGGGGAAATAACTTGGTGCTTTCCTTATCAGAAAGGCAGCGTGCCCTTTTGGCAACAAGAGATCAGATACATCTGCAAGTAGAAACTAGCTTATTCCTTAGTCTGGAAAGTCAGTCAAAATCACAGCTCAAGCTGATTAGACTCAAAAAGCCCTCTAGTTAGTTATGTTTGGAATCCATATTCTTTCAGTCCTGAGAGGAATAACTAAAACAAGGAAAAAAACTTCCAAAGAGCAGCCTTTATATCTGCTAAAATCTGAAGACATTTTAGAACTTGACTAAATATTCTGTTCGCCCATGTGAAAAATCCACGTTTGCATCATGGTGCACGGCTTGCCCCGGAATCTGGGTCAGAGCAATGCTTTTCTTGAGCCTTGCAAACCTCATATTTCTGGGGTTGGTGCTTAGTCCCCAGACATGGGCTGTTAGTTTTTTTGACTTTCTTGTCAGCACTGAATATGTCGCTCTCGGGCTCTTTCCATTTTGAATGTTTATCTGGTATGGTCTGGGTATTCTGTGACATTATTGCTCTTGTATTGGTAATATTTTAGCTGTTAAGAACTTTTATGAAGAACTGCTGTGTACTCCTTCACAATAACTGCCTGAGGCTGTGATGCCTCATCCATAGCTCCAGCGATGGTGGCAGAGGCGCATTTGTCTCCATCCTCCCTGGGGTGAACAAGCATCTGCAGCGTTGTTTTTTTTTTCCTTTCTTTTTTCCTCCCACTGGAACTTGTGCTATAGAGGATAATTAAACCCATTTCACCTCCTACAGCTTTGTTATTCAGCGGGGGAGACATGGTATAAGTCAGTGATGTGTCTTACTTTGGGAAGGAGCTATCCCCTCTCAGGAAGGCTGAGCTNGACATGGTATAAGTCAGTGATGTGTCTTTGGGAAGGAGCTATTCCCTCTCAGGAAGGCTGAGCCTCAGTCATGACACTATGGCCATCAGGTTAAACTGGAAATGTTCTGCTTTCTATACCGTGCTTATGGTCAACAGCAGATGAGGAGCTGCAGGCCTGTCGTAAGACATAGTTTTCTAATAGTTAACACTGACCAAAAGGCACCACGTGTAAATACAAGAAAACCTAACACGGTACCACTGTGAGAGCCAGGAAGGCGCAGCAGAGAGCCAGCCCCAGGATTTGACAACCTCTGGCGCTACCGAACAATTCTCTGCTGCCAGGAATGAATCAACTGATTTACACAGAGAAGAAAGGGCAACAGGGAATGCAAGCCCTTGCAGACCAGACTAAAGGCATAACCTAAGCATATGTTGGCTGCCGCAATCTTGTGCATCGCAAAGGTCAAACATTTCCACTCTGCAAAAGTCATTTGCAGGGCAGCGATACAGCTACTTCTCTCACCTCTTGCAAGATTAAACAGAACAGGAGAAAGGATAAACTCAGCTGGAGATGAGCTGCTCCCTTGTTCAGACCAAATAGTGAATTTCATGTAAAGAAAACACCGGGAGAAGATGCTCTCAGCTGGTCACAAAGAGTCCATTTACCTTGGTCTTTTGATAGAGGCCCAGCAACATTTGCTATTGCAATGCAGCATCAACTTCAAGTAGCTCAGCACGAGAAATATCTTCTCCTCGGATAAGGAGAGGGAAAAAGTAATTAATAGATAAGGGTCTTCCCAGTGCAGACTGATTTGTTTTCTGATCCACAAAGCAGTGCAGATTAAAACCTGGACCTGAACAATTCATAGAAAACTGAAACTGCTGGAGAAGAGGCTCCTTATTCCCTGCACAGGCACTTCTCAAGCGCAGGTCAGAGACTGTTACCCTCGTCTGCAGGCAGGACTGCAAAACGCCCCAGTCCAGCGTGTCTCCCAATGGCTCCCTCATCTTCATTAAAGGGCAGGAGACAGGACATTTCCTGCGCTGATTAGAATTATGGAGAAGGCAATCACTGTCATTTGCATTCAATCAGATATTTGTTCCCCTTGATAGAGGAGCATCAAGATGATTTCAAAAGCACCAAACAAGTGCTATGTCATTTCCCTAATTAAACCCACCCTCCTGCTCTAAAATTGATGAATAACGACCAAACCTGACTCATAATCCCTTTGTCTTCTATTATTTACTCTTTTTTAACATTGATTTATGGCAAGGTAGTGCTTTCATTATTCTTGTTAATTACCTCTGTTCTCTATCTCAGCTTGTAAAATGTAATTGCCTGAAACATAAATCTAGTCTTGCCACTTACGTTCACACATCATTAATATTATTCAGAGCATTCTTATAAAATCTTTATAAAACACAATTATAAATGTGCCAGTAAGTGCTGTGTTCTGTTAAGGATGCACTAAGCCTTTTCTGAGGACTAGTTAGTCTGTATATTAAACCTTCCTGTTGTGTTAATGTGTTTGTGGTCCAGCTTGGGAAAAACAACACTAAGGAATATCACAGGTCCTATGAATACACCAATACACCGTCTCGTGCATGCAAGCCCTACTAAGTGGCTACTAACAGTTCTGCACTACAGAGGCAGAGAGACAGTTTGTTAAATCCTCCTTCTCTTCCCACCCCTGGAAATAACATTATTGCTGAACTGCACAATGATTACTGGCCAAACTGCAGCAGATAAATGCAGCAAACTACTCGCTTCAGCGGTTATCAAGTTTCTTTCTGTGTGTACATAATCCCAGAACAAATTATTTCCATCCTCTCTGCTCCTGTTCTTTCAAATCAAAAGAATTGCATATCGCAGAGAATAGATGTTCTTCCATCTTCCTCTCTTCCTCCATTGTAATTTTTTTAGTATTGCTTATGACTATATGTAAGAAAAAAATCTATTAGGAGAGGAAACGCATTATCCCCAGCTGATTGTTGATATTAGCACAGTATTTGCAGGTTGCTGGTAATGAACAAGTTCACATGCAGCACTTCATCTCTCCAGCAAAACACTCGGCTATAGGAGCGGCAGCAATGCTGCAGCTGAGTCTAGTGAGAGAGAAACATGTTTATTATGTCTTTAGAAACTCTCATTCCCCCCTGATTCATCTACTGCATTATTAGCTAAGTGCGCATTGGAGGTACTAGATTTGCAAATGCAAGCCCTTAAACCACCAAGTATTGTCAAGTATTTCCATTAACTCTTCCATTCTCCACAGGCATAGGACAGCCTATAAAATTGGCAATTGCATTCACAACTGTTAATTACTGTAAATTCAGCATATGAGATCAGAGAGCATTTGCTCTCTCTAGGTCTTGTACTTGATGCTTTGTGGCTATTATGGGTTTGAGCTGGATTCTCAGCGGTGAGGTCCTGCCAGCATCAGAGGGGTTTCTCCTGCCTTGTATCAGTGTTAGGCTCTGAAAAGCAGCACAGTTCTGCCCAGCTTTAGCTTTAATGGTCAAAACTGCACAGCAGATCTCCAGGCAAGGGCCAAAAGACAAAAGAGCGGGGCATATTCCCACAGATAAAATCAAGAATCACTTTACGTCCTTTCTATTCCTTAGACAATTGCAAGAAAAAATATTGTGTGTTGGACCTCACATGTGGTTTATTGATTAAAGGCATTCCTGATAATGCACTTTGCCTGAAGAAAGCATTATAATTTCATTATGTTGGCGGAGAGCATGGAAATGGGATTAGAAAGCTGAGTCTTGAAATCCATTTAGTGAATCTATGTGAGATTGGGATGGGCAGCATGGAAGTTTAAGGGCAGAGGGCAAATTCACCAAGTACAGTTCCTAAAATTAGGCAGATTCCTTCACTTTTTGCAGGTTTATTTCTTGAAATCAATATAATATGTAGAGCTAACCCAAGCTCTGGGACCTAGCCTCCTTTCTTCTGAATGCAGATTCCCTACAAAAACTCATGTCTGGAAACAAATCTCCAGATTTATTCCTCAACACTGGATGAATCCCACTCCAATTTTTATTTGAAGGGACCTTAGTGTCCCTTTAAAGGAATGTTAAGTCCCCAGAATGGACTCTCCAGCCGTTCCACAGGAATGGGTGTTTCCATCTTCTGATGCATTTTCAGAAAGCTCCTGTCTCTTGCTCCCCAACCTCCTTGGACAAGGTCAATGTGAAGCACAGATCCAATGCAAATGGCCAGCAAAGGTGGTTATGTCTCTGGAATTTCTACAGTTGAATATATAGAGAATAAATTTTTGTGACAGCAGGGGCCCTCTGAAAATGATTTAATTGAAACTCTTCTGAATTAACAAGCCTTTCTGTCCTTCATTAGTAACTGGACAGTCAACAGCAGCATGGAACTTTTCTTTAATGAAGTACATCATACCAAAAAAGCAAAGAGGAGCAGGAGAAAGTAGTTGTACTCTGTGAGTCTCCTTTGCTGTTCTTGATACATCATTATAATGACTTTCAGACAACTGTTAGTGTATTCTAGGGCAAGAGGAAAAAAATGAGTAGATATTATGAAAACCTTAATCACCTAGGAAAGTTAAAAATACAGGTATAACGGGAAAAATACGCTATAATGGAGATTTGGTATTGTTCAAGCATTCCTTGAGACCAGAACGGACCACGCATGCAGGAGTGACACTGCAGAGTGCAACCATCTACCAGCAGAGCAGACCTCTTCTGTCTTTATCTTTGTGACTTCATGAAGAAAAGCCCAAACATGAAAATTCCCAAGTAGGGCAGATATTCAGATCTGGATCTCAAGGTCATGCATCAGGCTCATCTTTAATTCTGAACGTATTACACAACGTCAAGCACTTTTAAAAAAAGTTTTCTTATTTCGTACTTTCTTTAAGTTTTACAATCTACCATTACAAACCTAATACAATTGTATCTCCCGCACAGCTGGGGGTTCCTGCAGCTACTTTTCTCAAGAAAATGCATTTTCCATCCGCTGACTCCATGAGCCTCCCTACTGAGAAGGGCTTATGCTTAGCTACACTCAAGACATAATAAATGCGAAGGGAAAGGAGGTAAAGTGAGGATTTAAAGAGTTGCATGAAATTTTATCACTGGAAGGTCTGACTATGAATACGATCCTATTTTCTTCTGTTTAGTGCATTTTGGAGTTTGTTTTTCACAGAAACCTCCACATCTGCCTTGGGGTTTTTTTTTTGTTTAAGTACCTAACTGGCTGCACTGGTCAGGCTCTAATTGTGTCTGCAAGGCTGCAGTTGACACACACTGGAAACTTAATTATGTAGCGTGCGGCTCCATCTGTCAGCTGCAATATCTTTTGTTACCAAGAATTAGGCTTCCATGGATGAAGACGCGATAGACTCAATTTGCTTTCACAAGGGTAACTGCTATATGGGCATTTGAATGACACTGGAAATTAGGACAACATTTACATTCCTTGTGTAGACTATTTACAAGCAGGGTTTGGTCAAACTATAAAATCAAAAGATTGAATGAGTGGCAACCAATGCAAGAGTGAAAAACAGGAAACACTTCATTAAAATATCATTAAATGGAGCATAATTTTACACGGCATTGCCTCAGTAAAGATGCGCCCATGCAAATGCAAACAAATTCTGAAGAAGTGTTTTATTTTGTGTGGAGCTGATAGGAACTATAGCTGCATTGAAATTCTTTGCTTTTGTGGCAAACACAGCAGCAAATTTCTAAGACTATAAAATCCCAGTTTGGGATCTGGAGGAGGCAGTGCTATAATTTTCCTCTAGACTAGAGACTTTCACCAATTTCCAACTTGCTTAGTGTAAAAATTCAAATCTTGTACCTGCAGCACACTTAACCACTAACACCTGTGGTTAAGAGCTGTAACAATTTAATTCTTCTTTCTCAAACTCATTCTGTAGTTGGCTTTACACAGCCCTAAGTACCAGTTAGGTCACTGCAGTCTAGCATCTCCTTTAGCTAATTTGATCGTATATGATCATGGGTCTAGAGCCTTCAAGCCTGTCCAGATCCTGTATATCATATGTTAGCATGAGAGGAGGAACAAATAGCACATGCGAACTGTGAATTTTCCTGCAAGATTTTACAATAATATTTTCCCTATTTTCCTTAATACACGTCTCTGTCTCACTTCAATCTGTGAAGCCCACACAGACTATGTAGGGAGCAAGGCAACTGATGACAACATGCTGGCATATTTACAAAGAGAACGAATAGAAGAGGGAAAAATGTAATGATGTGAGCGATTTTTGCTATTTGTTCTATAATGAAGGCACTTGTTCATTAGACAACGCTTTTCACAAATGATTTAAAGTGGGTGAGGAACCCCTTTCATTCACTTACAGGCTGGGACACATTTCAGCTGATGAAAAACATTATTTTTAGTAAGCTATACATTCATCATACAGTGATGCATCTGGAAGTCTAACCGGCCATTATGCCAGCACACAATATCCAGTTTTGACAAACTCCCTATACTTATCAGCTTTGGAATTCAATGGTTGTCCAATTATCTCTAAAATGGTTATAATCTGAGTTTTAGCTGAAAAGCTTTTATTGAAAATCTACTGGTAATCTTCTCTAAATGTTAGTCATAAACAATACTGTTAAATCATAAAAATATAACTGCGTGTGATTAATCTGGAGGGAGACTTGCATTAACATACTCAGCTCTAAATGGTCTCTCATCCCAGCATCCGCTAAGTACTGAGAAATTGAATTAGCTTACTTACAGTGAGGAGCTGGCTGGTAAACCTTCCCTGAATTTTTATTTTAACTACACTTTTTATTTGGCTAAAGTGTAAAATCCAGTCCAGATCAGAACTTTGAAAATGGCACCCGCCTGTGAGGATCAAACTGAATCCCATGTGCATGCATCTCTAAAGCTCACTCTACATCCTGCATTTAAGTGTTTTGTACTTTCTAAAGTGAAAAGCAATCTCAGTCCAAATAAAACATGATTTCTCCATAATTGCATCCTTTTGCAAGCTTACTGGCCCTGCTCAAATTGTGCTGCTTCATGCCTGCTTGCTGCACTTAAACTAGTTTGCATAGCTACTGAATTTAGTTTGCAATGTCAGCTACAGCCACGAAACAAACAGGAGACACGAGCAGGGGACACAACCATCATCAGAGCTTCCTGGTCATGAAGACAAGTCCTTATGGTATGTGTGTTCACTGCCACTGCTTCAGCACGTGAGAGCTACGACTGAAAACCTGTGCACCTCTATATGGGACAGGAATTGACTCCTCCAAAGTAAAGCTGTAGCTGAAAGGTCAACATGAGCAAAGGGTGAGAATGATCTCAACAAGTCGACGTCAGGAGCAAGTGACAGTTGTGACCCACCACTGAGCTGCATGAACCCATGAACACTGCATTGTCCATGCTTTCCATGTATAATTTGTATACCCTGCAAATAAACAAAATTCACCTGATCTTTCGCTACAATTAATTCATATCGACTTCCAGCTCAATACAAACCATAATTGAAGCTGAAGTTGGACGGGAATGAACACTGCTCAATGAGAAAGCAGAGCGTTGATTTGAATGCTGCTTTCATTAGCAGCCTAGTTAGAGCTTGCAGGCTGCACAAGGAATGGAGCAAATCTAATGAACATAAAACCAGAACAGCAGTGGTGCTCACGGAAAAAGAAATGGCTGAATTCTGCTGCCAGAGCAGCTTGTGAGTCTGCACAAATATTTCTTCAGAGCTGCTGGCAAGAAGCTGCTCACATAGGTGCTGCTTGGAGGCTACCCCTTGGTGTTGTGCGATGCATGAGCACGATTCTCTGCGGCCATCTGCCTTGTGAAAGAGTTATTCTATTCATTTAACACCTGGAAACTGACTATGACATTGGGATGAAGATGCACTTATTTTCATTTTTATCTTCTCAAATCTTCCTCTTTGCCTTAATAGAAGAAACACCAGCACACAACCTCGGCACGTTCCTCTCTGCATCAGGCTAATGGGACCAAGTGGTGGGAAGATGCTCAGGGGTCGCAATGGGAACTGAGGATTGCCTGTTCAGCAGGCGATTTTGTTTAGCAGCCACATGGGCACCTTAATACCATCCACAGATAGCTAATGTTCCTGCCTTCCTAAATGCACAAATCAAGCAGAAAAACCTCCAAATGGCTCAGTTAAAAGCCTTCTAACTGACACCATGGGAGACTTTTGACCAATACAGAAAGCTAGGATATGTTTTACTTCAATAAAATGAGTAAATAGCTTCTCCAGCATGCAGGAGAACTGGAAAAAAACATGCAAACTTTAAACTACCATTTGGTGTTAAATACTTGTAAAAGCCTTTTTTTTTTTAAAGATTAATATCTCACATTTATCTGTTCTATACATTTTGCAGACATAGTGAAAATGGCTTATTTCTAATAAAATGTAGCAACTGTACCCTGAGGAAAAATTACTGTGTTATGAAATATATTTCCCCTCTACCACAGCCAATTTAGTTTTCATTTAAAATTCAATAACTGCATCATACTCAGAATCTTCCAAGACTGTCATAATGACTTTGAACAAAAAGTATGCTGTAAACAAGGAAGATTAGAAAGACATTACTGAGGTAATTTCCCCCAAAATTTCTCTCACACAGAGATGCAGAAAATGGATGCAACACTTAGAGTGAATATGACTGAGAAATAAATAGGAAAAGAAGGACTTGGTTCCACAGACGCTTTGGCAATAAAACGATTACTTTCCCTATTTTATTTGAGGCATATTTCACCATTTGGTGAAAGGAAACACTTCATTGTTTCGTCAGTGAAATATTAATGGGAGTGAAGAAGACAAACAACACAATACTGCTAAGAAAACACTGCCTACTCACTGCAAAATCGTCTTTCCTTGCATCCCACAGAGGAGCTCTGACGCCAGAGCAGACTGACGCACGTCGGCAGCAGCGCAGGCCGATGCACACACGGATCGGTGCAGAACTGCCACTCCAGGCTGCTCCAAGCCTCTTTCTTGTGGCTCCATCACTAGCAGCCGCGCCAGAGCCATGCTGCACAAGGAGAAGAGTCTCTCCCTTCTCCCTTACCTTGATCTTTCTTAGGGATTGGCTTCTCCATGTATGTAGAAGCGGTAGACATTTGAGGACGTTTCTCACTCACCAGCCCCTGGCCCTGCTCCTCATCTGCTGCTTGGACAGGAGTCTCCTCCGAGCGATGGCCACGGTCTCGAGCAGGGCTAAGTCCAACCGACCCTACAACCCACCCAAGGAACAACNGTCTCCTCCGAGCGATGGCCACGGTCTCCACTTGGCTGAGCAGGGCTAAGTCCAATCGACCCTACAACCCACTCAAGGAACAATNTTTCACACCTGCAAGGATCACTCCTTCTGCTGTTTTTAGATAGAAATAAAAATGCTTATTGCTGGAAGGAAGCCAGTGCTTGGAGGTGTACTGAAGAGCGGTGAGTGCTGGGCATAACTTGCCTTGTGT
>VWPW01007384.1:4197-23473 GCA_013389825.1 Crypturellus undulatus | reverse complement strand
CGAATTACAATCTATTTATCACACTGCTCTACTGCTTTCTCTTGGATTTTCACCTGTGTTATCTAATTCAGGTTAAAGAGCACCCTTTCACTCTCCCTGAAATGTTTATCATTTTTATATATTTTATATATATAAATGTTTCCACTAGAGACAAACATCAGCTTACCTGATATGCAGGGAGACCCTGTTTCCAGGGTTTAAATGTCCCAGAATCTATGAAACGTGCCATTTCCATGTTTCTTGTCTCACATTTCTTTAAGCTTGGGCAAGCCATGGGAGTCTTGCAGGTAGATACTGAAATTGAGCAATTGGCTCAGTGCATTTGTTTCTGTTGAAGAACAGGAGAACTTTGTTACTTGCTTATCTTGCCTGGTCACCCCGTTAAATAAGCCATGCCTTGACCTTTTAGCTCATTATTTTGTTTGGCACTGGGATGGGATCTTGCTGACTTACAATCTTCAGGCTGCTATCCCTGACTATGTATAAAGATTAATCAGTGAAAAGAGTTTTCTCCCCCTTTGTCAGGCCCTTCAAAGGAGCATGACAATGACTCCATGCCAGAGGATGAGCTGCTGATGGATGAGGCTGGAGTCGTCCTACCTTCCTTTTCACTTTGGAGGCTGCATATCCACCAAGTAATATCCCTTCACCTCTGCTGCTGAATTTGGACCTGGCGGATGGGATAAAAGAAGCGGGGAAGAAAAAGACAGAGTTTTTCCTTGCTCTCCCTGCATGGGAGAACACAGAAGGACACACCCACAGGCCAGGACTACTGCTTCCTCTGCAGCATCTGTCACTGCAGATGATGTATTTTTTTACAGCGATAAAACATTGCTAGTAACAATGAAAACATCCAACTCTTCGCACAGCACAGTGACTCTCCAAGAACTTAGCAAAAGGATTCAGCATTAGCCTTATTTTATGGATGGGGAAGATGAGGTGAAATGCCTGGCCTAAGACACTGAGAGGAAAATCACTTCAGGACTAACAGCAGCACAAAAAAAACATCACATAAGTCTCTTCAACCCCCATCAAGTGCTTGACCCATCAGTGAGCCTCTGGGCTGGGAAAGTTGGACTATTGCCAAATTAATTCCCCAGAATAACTTAACTACCAAGAAACAGATTCTGTAGGAATTATAAGTTTATACCTTGATGGGTGAGTAAAGAGTTAACAACCAAAACCCCCGAAGTGCACAAGTTCTGCTAGAGCTCTGACAGATCTGACTGATGCAGACAGAGCATCTGACAGATGGCAGAAAATAGATGGAGAGACTTTGGGTACTGTCCCCAACAAAAAGATAGGGAAGTGGGAAGACTTGTGGAGGCAGGGTGGTCCCACCTCGCTAAAATTTGCAAAGAAATACCCAACTCACTAAAGAACTGATACACTTGCAAAACATTTGATAATGGACCAAAAATTACCTGAAGATACTGGAAGCATCACCTTGCGAGGATGATCATAGCACAGTCAAGTACTCCTTCCCTAAAGGGTATAAAAGACAGAGTCTAGAAGTGATGGGTGGAACAGGGATCAGGAACAACACTTGATCAACTCCTCCAGCTGGACTGCGAGTATCCTCGTATCGTATCCCATCCCCTCCCTTTACCTGGGACGCTGGGCTAAGGTAACTCCTTATAAGTTTGAGAGTCCCCTATACGTTCAGAGTGAAGAAACACTAGCAGTTGTCAATGCCTTAGAAGGGTGAGAGGCCTCTGTACACTCAGGGTGAAGAAACACTATTTTATTTTATTTTATTTTATTTTATTTTATTTTATTTTATTTTATTTTATTTTATTTTATTTTATCTTTTTTTTTTCCTGGGATAAGCAATGTACTCCATTTACTTGCAATAATTGCCAGTTGCTAGTTGCTAATTTATAAGTCGATTCCTATAACAACCACACCAGGTAATGGTGAATGTTGTTATTGTGAAGATCTTGTACTGGTAAATAAAATCAACTAACTAAAGTCCAGGGGTTGTTGCCCCTCTGGATTATTTTACTTTCTCCTTTAATGAGCTATCAGGACATACCCTGACTCCAACTGGGAGAAATAGAGCAAAAACTGTCACTGCAGGTCATAAATGTGGGGTTACAACTTCACATGTGGGGTCCAAGCGGCAACAGGAAACCTCAATATACCGTGTTTACCTCCTCTCAGCAAAAGAGCTCCCCTAGCTGGCCTAGCTGCCCTGTGGTGGATGTGGGGCTGCCTTCATGTGTGTCAGACCCCAGCCGCCATGAAGGGTGAGGAGTGGCTATTTTATGTGGGGTCTAATCCACATGGCTCTGAGGCAGTGAGGAAAAGGAACAACGTGGCAGGCTCTTCAAGTTTGTATAGTATCACGGATTATCGCCAAAAAGGATTTATTTGGGAGGACATCACCTGAAAGGCTTTGGGGTACTAAATGGTCGCCTGTTTGTCAAAATGATCAGCATGCAAAAGGGAATTAGAAAGAAAAGCAATGAACCAGGTGTTGTGCCTGTGGAAAGAAGCAAATGGGACCTCAAAGTGGGCTGCCCCAAGTGGTGTAAGTACAGCATAATACACAGAGCAACATTTTCTTCATGCACTCACTTGGATTATGTTCTTTTGCTTTGCTATTCTGTGTGTACAGATGTAGAGTCACACATGACATTAAATGGGTAATTATTTGGACTGTCTTGAAACTCTGTCTGAACAAGTTGGGATTCAAATTTTTGGGGATAATGGGTCTTGGTTTGCAGAAAATTAGATCTCTGAACTTCAGGACCCTTTTAGGTATCAGTATGACCACTTGCTAAGGGTTTTGGAACAGGTAGGCCAGGATACAATTGTGGGTGTGGCATTTTATTATTGTTATATTTTATTTTTATTTTATTTTATTATTTTTACTGTCTTTTTCAAAATTACTGGGTATTGGATAAACAGATTTTGATCTAAAACAATTTACTGTTTTGAAATGCAAATAACAAATCTTAGACTTACATGGATTTCAGTTATTGAACTAATCCCATGTTCAGGCAAAGGAAATACTTTCAGGAAAAAATGCAGTTAGTTTGTCTGTAAGATTACTAGATTAAGGAAAATTGGAACAATGCAGTGCAAGATTGCTTTTAACAATATCACAGAATCAGAGAATGGTTGAGGTTGGAAGGGACCTCTAGAGATCATCTGGTCCAACCTCCTGCTCCAGCAGGGACACCTAGAGCACGTGGCACATGGGAGAGTTTTGAAGATCTCCAAAGAAGGAGACTCCACAACCTCTCTGGGCAGCCTGTTCCAGGGCTCTGTCACCCTCACAGTAAAGAAGTTCTTCTTCATATGCAGATGAAACATCCTGTGTTTTAATTTATACCCATTACCCCTTGTCCTGTCGCTGGCCACCACTGAGAAGAGTTTGGCCCCATCCTCTTTACATTCTTCCCTCAGGTATTTGTACATATAGATAAGATCCCCTATCAATCTTCTCTTCTCCAGGCTAAACAGGCCCAGCTAACTTAGCCTTTCCTCATACGACAGATGCTCCAGTCCCTTAAACATCTTTGTTGCTCTATGATCTGCCTTTTAAAAAGATTGGAGCTGCAAATCTGTCTAGACAAGCAATTTGCAGCAGGGAAAAAAATGTAAACCATTGCATCCTAATGTCGTAAACAGTCTGTTGTCAAGACTGGTTCTCAGGGACCACCCATAAGAGAAAGAATTTGATGTGGCAGCTTGCCTGAAAAAAAATTATTTGCACTATACTGGTATGTGATAACAGCATGAAGGAGTTGTCGGAGTGAGGAGCGCTTTACCGAGAGAGCAGCTGATGGGATTGGTCTTGACAGAGACTGCAGTACGCATTTCAGAAAATGTAAGTCGGTCGGTCCTTTAAAACTCAGCAGAAAGGCAACAAGACTGCAAATGATCTCCCAGGCAATTCTGCTGTGCCCTCATGTCTTCCAATTTCAAGAATCATGGATGAATCATAATCTGTGTACAAAGGCCAACTACTTTTTTTTTTTTTTGGTTATGAAGCTACTTGCAGAGCTTGTGCATGCTCTTTAAGCCATGATAGCATATTTCTTCATACATTTGGGTTTCTGAGGGTGAAGGCAGAGTTCAGTATTACAACTAGGAGTATTCCAAAGTGAGGCAGACTATCACTCATTGTCGGTGGCTGCAACAGAAGCATGGCAGACATCTGGAATAAGCTGCCCGTTGACATCCTCCTGCATCTCCTGGGACAGCCATGAGACAATGAGAGCTTTCTAAACCCCATTTTCAGTCTTGAATATTAAAGCTAAGTACCTAAATCCACACTTATGTCCCCATTTTAGAACAATATGTGTGATTTATAGTCAAATCACTGACCAGTTCGCTCAGCAACCTGAGAGAGTCGTAGCAAAATGCATTTTTGAACAAAATTTCCTGTTTTAATTTGGGTGCATTTTAAACTTCATAAATTAACAAAAACAAGAGTAACTGTAATGTATATATATATATATATATATATATCATTTAAAACCGAAACTATCTAAACTTCAGATGTTTCAAATCTGAGGAAATTTTTTCATGGAAAAACTACAGCAAATGGACCAAAAAAGAAACAACCTATTCTGCTTCTCCAAAACGTTATTTTTTGGTTACCAAGAAAGAATTCTGAATGAAAATTTTATTTTGTCTAGTGTTACTAATTTGACTGTTGGATTTCAAGCAGAAGTACAGCATGATAATCCACGTTACTTATTCAGTGTTAATAGGGTATTTGAGTTAGTGCAAATTTATGGTAGGGAAGTGAATGAAAGCATTGATCAGACCAATTGATGGTTCTTGATGTATATTGAAGTGCTCTTACTGAAACTAAGACAACAAAACATCAAATCTTAAATGCCAGAGCTGCTAATCCATTTTCTGGGAGAAAGGTGTAGATTGGCCTCTCCCTTGGGACAGACCCAAGCATGACAGGGATTTGTTCTGTGGGAGATTGAGCAGGTGAAGCTGGTAAGTGCTACAGGGATGTCTTTGTGTAGGTGTCTCAAGGTCACTTTCTTTTTTCTTGTGTCATACTGAAAAATAGAAACATTGTATGGTAACTGACAATCCTTGTGAAGCCATAAATCAAGAGGTAGTTTTACCATTAGGGGGAGCTACAAGAGCATGTAACAAATACTTGTGGCAACACAAACTGCATTCTTTTTAAAATCAGAAGAAAGCAAAGTTATTAAGGAGCACATTGAAAACCTGACCTAATCGCACAAAAAGCAGAACAAATCAGGATCTTTAGGTTTTATGTGCACTACTGTATAAATAAAATTGTTTAAAAGTTATGGCGAGACATGCAGACATCTAAACACACACTACAGCAGGGGGGCACTATGTTCTCAAAATAAATCCCTGGCAGATTTCCCTGTTATTTTATCCCTTTTCTTACTATCATTCTGGTATGTTATAGTAAGCATCATGCATTCATTTAACTTCTCGCTCCAAGAGGAAGCACATTAAAAAAAAAAAGGCTCAACAAGAGCTGAATTAAGCCCAAATAAGGACATCAGAGTTTGTGATCTTTGTTCTGAACCCAGCTGTATACAGAACACAGCAAGCTTCAGCTCCATACTGAGCTGAGAAGCCCCAAAATCCAGCAGAAAGTCCTTCCTTTTGTACACCTTTCAACAGCATGTTGTCCACATTAATTACTTCCAAAAGAGCTATCTGGGCATGCTCACACAAAAAGCCCACTGATGTCAATACAATATTGAAGACAGATCAATACTACAGGAGATTAGCCTGTAGGGGTGATAGGCAACACACGGGCAAGCATGAGGCTGTGGATGATGCAACCCATAGAAGAGGGGCTGCTCTGGGGTGCCCCCCCAGGAGTTAATGGGCCCCAGGTGGAGCCACCACACTGCAGGGTTGCTGTAACCCTCCAATGACGCCATGAGTGCTGAGTGAACCTAGTCAGCAAAGCAGAAGTGACACTGCAGTCTCGCACTGTAAGCGTCTAGAACTTTGCATGGGGTTATCTGTTGACCATATTGTTATCAGTTGAGGACATCTGTTCTATTGTGTAGCCATGGTCTGGCACTATTTGATTGGATGATGAGCTAAGCCTGGGAAGGTGTTCCGGATGGGCTCGGGATTCGGCAATAATCACGCCAGAACGAGGTGACTACATCAAGCATTTATTCAGATGAAAGCACATAAAAGAAGCAAAGTATGGATAACTACTCATGAGGTGATACCTGCTGGTGGGATACTGGACCTGAACATCCTCTTGAGCTGGCAGATCAGAGAGAGAGAGTTGCTGACGCTCCCGCGGAGACAGCGCAGGCCTCAGAGTTAGGAGTTTCTCCTTCCCCCCCTCTCCTTACCGTCTTCTTTATGTCTGGTGCATCCTGGCACGTAGGGTCAGTACGACCCAGGAGGCAGGCCGAGGGCGGTGGACAAACTCTGCCTTCAGTTACACAACTCTCTCCGCTGGGTACGCAGGCACGTATGCCAGTCGAGGGTCCCAGTCCTCAATTCGAGGGTCCTGCCTTCCTTCTCATTTCCGGGTGTTTGCCCTCCAAAGATAGTTTGGAGGACGTCTGCGGTTAAGTTGGCTACAAGCCCGGTTGAGCAGCCGGCTTCAACAGGTTTTTGGAGGGGGTTGCCTGTGAACCGGACTGAGCAGCTGCATCCATGCTCCTTATCGCTCAGCCTAGGCAGGCAAACATCTTCTTTCTCAAGGTCTGGCCTCTACTTCCCACAGGAGATTTTTTATGACTCTACAAATCATAGAAATTTCCATCTCCAATACATGCCACCCCGTGATCTGTAGAGATCATAAATAATCATTAAGGATTCCCACCTCCTATACATGCCACCTCGTGACCTGTAGAGGTTAATCTATCGTAGCCAAGCACCCGAACAGATAACGTTTTTATAGCAGTTTCAACCATGCCTCGTGTCAGCGTGAGCTGCACTGGCAGCTGCAACGTTGCCTGGAGGCTTTTCTAGGCAATAGCTGGGCAGCAAAGCCCTTGGAGAAAGGTTTCATGCTGCCCTCACTAGCAAAGCCAAACTGAGACTTCTTCACATTATATTTTAAACACCTGATCCTAAATAACCTTGAACTGAAAAGTCCAGGGCTGACTTTCTAAAAATGTAAATGGAATTCTGAGTCCTTGTGAGAGTTATAAGACAAGCAAAGCTTTTAATTTGAGTTGGTTTGAGTTATGTGAGGGCATAATATCTGTTTTAAATGTGTAAGACCTGTTTTCCTAGTATTTTGGTGTAAAGCATTCAAGTCAGCTTAGCCAACTACAGGATCCCATCCCAACGGGCCCAGAGGCAGGGAAGGTTTGCTGCAGCTAGGGCTATGCCTGCTTATTCTCTTATGCATCCTTGAACCTGGAGTAGATCATTCTGGGAAATGGCTTCTTGGGTTCTGTAAGGACTGGGCAACAATGCAGTTGCCTGAACGTCCAACAGGAGCAGACACACAAACACAAGGCACACAGTGGTCAAATTAAGGCTTTTATTACCTCCGCTTCTGCATGAGGGCTCCCCAGTTTCCTGGCGGGAGGAAGAGAATGATGGGGAGATTCCAGGTACCGCTGAGCACTGGTCCATGGCAAGGAGCAACAGGCGAAGGGGAACCTATGTTCTTATACAACTACTAAGTGTGTGATCGTCCCATGTTACAATTCAATTGGTGCTAATAGCAGATAAACAGCACGTAAGCATCAGGTGATACAATGTATGATAACAAGTGGAGTCTGTGTGCGTGGTGTATGTGACAGGACCATAAGTCAAGCATGGGGTATAGTATAGTTAGGTCAGCATGCCCCAAAACAGTCTGACCAGGATATTGCTATACTTATAATAATTATCATCACAATGAACATCACCACATACTCAAACTTTGGATCCAACTGGTGACACCAAATCCAAACCATTTAAACACCTTTGCCAACCAACTAGGGTTCATTGATTTCTGGAGTTCATGGGTGTCTTTCACCACCTGTCTCATCTTTTCTAGTTGGATATTGAGGTCCTGTGTAACATTAGGGATATAAATGCAGCAGTCGGTATTGGAGAGGTTCAGGTAGCCACAAAGTCCATTTTGGTGAAAGAGCATCAAGTCCAGCACCATGCAGTTCTGAAGAGTCATTTTTGACGTAGCTTGTAATTGATGGTTAAACAACTGTATACTAGTATCAGTGGCATTAGCTAATTTCTCTACTTGATAGGCTAGCTTACTTAACAATAATCGCATTCGCATGGTAGCACGACCAAATCCAAAAAACCCTTCCATTCCCCAGGCTATGCAGGTAGCTGCTCCTGGGTTCTGCCACCCCTCTACATGTCCCAACAGTTCTATTTTTGCCCGTTTTACTCGAGCCATCCAGTGGGGTTGGAGTCCTCCTCCACATGAGGCACAGTGTCGGAAGGCCCAAAGTACAGTGGAGTTCAGGTAATCCAACCCATAAGGAGGAATACATATTACCCTCATTGCAGGCCCAGATCAAACCAGCCGAAGCATCACCAGAAGCAATACAGCAATCATTACAAGGTGCAAAGTCTTCACTTACTTACTGATTTGTATTTTATGATGTGATTATGGCACAGACAACTTATTTTTAGAGAAATGTAAACTGGTCAGTAGTGTCTGACCCAATTGTGTTGTTCCCAATTAGAGCAATTTATGAGATTTTGGCAATACCGCAACTCTGACTTGTTTGATACTGAACCAAAAGAAAATTCTGAGTCAAATGGTGTAAAACCTGTGAAGTCCTGAAATTCTCCAAACCAGGAGCAATTTAAGTTATGATTATGTTGGGGAAGGGGGGGGGGGCAGGGGGCAATCTTGGCCTCTCATCCACTGTATACACCAGGATGCATTTATAGGTTGACTATTGCAAGGGGGCGGTTGCTCGTCCCCAAGGTTGCAAATCTGTTGCTCCCCATAAGATCCAGTTACAAGGAAGAGCTGCAATACTATTGTTTTCATAATAAGTGCAAATTGTCTTATCAATAGTAGAAAAATTAAATGGCCGACTAAACTGCACAGCAACTCGCTCTCTCTTTGGAGAATAAGGATTCACTATTTGGAGAGTACCCTGTGTACTCCACAATCTCAGCAAGCTCCCTGCTATGTCAGTGGGAAGGATACCCATAGGAAGGGTGTCTTCTATAGATTTAGGAGGAGGCAAGCAAGCAGTAATACTAGATTCATTGAGAACAGTTGCAAACTTCTTTATTAAAATTAGGGCTAAGTTATCCTGCAAACCATGTGTGGCAGAGTCAGGGACAGATAAGGTTTGAGTGTTGTCACTTTGAGTATCTCCTTGATTCCAGTGCACTAAACATATCAAGCATATGTTCCCAATGCGAGTTGTAAATATCATGTTTGCTGATCCTAACTACAGCTCTATAACCCTATTACAAATATCTGGTTTACAAATATACACACCAATCAAAATGACAAGACACACTATGCCGAAAACTAACAACCCTGATGGACACTCGTGATCAGTATAGGAGAGTCCTTGGCTCCAGGTACAATTGCCCAACATTCTGGGGTTTTGGTATCCTGAGAAACAAAAGGAAGAATGCTCGGTCTCTGCCTTGACCGGCACACTTTGGGTTGTTATTGATTTTGCAATCACGAACAAGCATTTATATTTGGTTAAAAGTCTGGAATGATCCATCAACTGCTTATGCAGTGCATTTTCCCACAAGCATCAATGGCTTCCCAGGCACATAGTCCTCGAGGTTTAGACAAAATTAAAGGAACAACACCAATAGAGGGCAATTTTACCATCACAGGTTGTCCCACCTGCATTCAAATAGGTGTGTGATTTTGTGACTTTGAGGACTCTGATGAGATTGAAGCAAGAGGTCCTGTGGGATAGAAAACTTGTATTTTGGGGCTTCCATAGGTTTCCCATCGGTTATTTACTGTGTAGACTGCTTGGGATAGCAGTAGATCCCAGTTAGGCTGTGACACTTCTGCATGTTTTTTAATCATGCCATTGACTCTTTCCACTATACCCTTAGCTTGAGGATAATAGGGAGTGTGAAACACTCATTTTACTCCTTCCTGTTTTGTCCAGTCTTGCACCGCAGTAGCAGTGAAGTGACTCCCATTATCACTTGGTGTGCACTCTGGTGTCCTGAGGCTACTAAACCAGTCCTGCAGGGTTTTCACAGTATTCTCATCAGTGACTGCGCTTACTGCCATAGCCATGGTTAGTCTGGATACTATTCTACGCCTACCAGGATATATTTTCGAACACGATCACAAGAGGGTCTTAATGGTCCTGTCACTGAAAACTGGGAATAAAATTCTTAACACCAATGTAGTATTAAGAAGCAGACATTCGCTTTATTGCAGCACTGAGCGCAGGGGGGATAGCTCCACCTATCGTGCACACCCTAAGGTGTGCTTGCTAAAACTTGTATTTCTCTATTATCTACATATACATTGGACTCTAGGACTAATCATACATATTCATTCTATTTCCCAGACTAATTACAATATACCCCACCCTCATATGCGTGCGCCCTCTGTCCCTTTGGTGGTCTCTGGCGGTCTTTTGAGACGCCTGATGGTCATCTTTCTGTGTCCATTCGATGACCTCTAGTAACTCACTTCCATATATGGCCTCATTTTGTCTCAGAAGGCCCTGTTTTGGTCCTACTGCCCAGTTCCAGACAGTTCCTCGAAGTTACGGTGGTCCTTATCTTCATAAAACTCCTGGCATTAAAAGACTTTGTAGACCCCAGCCAATTTTAACAGAAGTACTGGGTCCCTGCCAATCATCATCTTCATTCTCAGGGGCTCTTTTAAATTTTCCCCAATATTGGCACTTAATAGGTGTTCTTTTCCAAGTTGGGCATAATGTAAGCAATCCCAAAGTTATTGGGATACTTATATTAGTATATGACGGTCGGGTGGTCCACTGCCCATCTCCAAGGACCCACACACTGTATCCAGGTGCTGGAATGCTGAATTTATTGCATCCTTGAATTTCATTCTTACCAATATGTTGCACTTTAAAAGCCTGTCTAATAGTAAAAGGCAGGTTCTCATTTTCACACTGAGATCAAGTTATATTACATGTAATCTCTTTAGTCCAATTCCATCCTGACTTGGTATAATTATATCTATGTGTATCTCCCCATCTAAAACACCAATTACCTGGGGAGATATATCTCCAATTTCCTTGTAATCTCTTTGCCCAAGTTATGGGGCCTTTCCTCAAAAGATTGCATTCTGGTAATTGTGACACACCAGGAACAGTACGGTTATGTGTGACACACAAAGTTAGAAGCTCTGCTACTTCCTGTTCTTCTGCATGTTCAGCCACCAACTCAAGGAAAGGAGCTTCTAGTGGGTTTGAGTCTCTTGGGCAGGAGGAATTCTGTTGGTGCCCAAAAACAGTTCAGTTATCTCCTTTCCTCCATAGCGCTGAATCCTTCAATACATCCCTTCCTCTCTGCCTACATTTGTTCTCTTTATCCAGATAATAGCTTACATTTGTTCTTCTAATGTCTTCTGTTATGTTATCCAATTTTAGGAGATCAAATCCTTTCACTATGCTCATTACCATATTATCCTCCCAATTTATTTTTTTTGCTATCTCTACTCCTCTCTTTTGTAAGGGAGAGGAAGCCATTTGAAGATGGCTAGAGCGATATGTGTAATGAGCATTATGCAGGTGATCTCCTGTATCATTATGAATCCAATATATGTATTTGGTGCAAGTAACTTCAATTCTTGGATGCCTGATCTTAACAGATGCAACACTGCTTTGGAGATTGATGCTGGGCCATACACCATAATCCTTTTATCCCTCTAACATGAATTTCTAAATGATAATAATACATATTATCTATTTCTCCATCTAAATTAAAGGTAAGATTTCCCTATCCTGTATGGCAACAGTATTCTAGCTCTGATTCCTCCGACCACCATATCTCAACCCTACTTCGTGCTCCCTTAATGTCTTTACTTAATATGATTATAGTAGCATGATTCCCGCTGCTCACATTTTTCCATACTGCTGTTGTGTGATTGGATTTAAATTTAACAATCCCTTTAACCCAATTCTGTCCTTTTCCCACCCCCCATAATACAGTCAATATTATTAAACCTAACAATATGGCAGTTCCCTTTTCTGGAGATTTCATAGCTTCCCTAGATTTTCAGTTTTTAACCCTTCGCAATATCATACACAAGGGGTCCTCAGTACGTTCGCACTGGTATTCTGGGGCTGCTTTTATCCTTGTGTAATGAACCCACGGTTCAATACCCTCTACCTTTACTGAAGTGTGGGCTGTCAAGAGTACTTGGAAAGGTCCTTTCCACTTCTCCTTCAGTGGTTCTGAGCTCCAGGCTTTCATGTAGACGAAATCTCCTGGTTGATAAGGATGCACCGGAGTATCGAGAGCAAGGGGTCCTGTCAGGACGATGTGCCGCCAAAGGGTTGCCAAAGTCTTTCCTAAAGAGATTAAGTACAACTGCAAGTCTGTAATACCCTGTACATGCATTTCTCCAGGGAGTCCTGGTGTCTGATATGGCTTTCCATATAGTAACTCATATGGACTAATTTTATTTCTTGCATTAGGTTGGATCCTGATTCTCAAGAGGGCTAATGGTAAAGTCTGTGGCCACTTCAATGAAGTTTCCTGACATATTTTACTAATTTGTACTTTGAGAGTTTGATTGATCCTCTCCACCTTCCCACTTCACTGAGGTCTCCAAGGAGTATATAGATCCCATTTAATTCCAAGAACCTTCCCAAGTTGTTGTACTATATCCGCCACAAAATGAGGACCTCGGTCAGAGGACATCCCTAT
Source organism: Crypturellus undulatus (assembly GCA_013389825.1). NCBI lineage: Eukaryota > Metazoa > Chordata > Aves > Tinamiformes > Tinamidae > Crypturellus > Crypturellus undulatus. The sequence goes on along the minus strand of VWPW01007384.1, from coordinate 10,657 downwards.
TGGAACCCCAAACCTGGGTATGCTTTCCTTCAATAATCCCTTGATTAGCTTTCGTGCCTTGTTGGTGTGACAAGGGAAGGCTTCTGGCCATCCTGAAAAGGTGTCAGTTATCACCAAGAGATACCTGTAACCACTTTGTCTTGGCACCTTTGAGAAACCGATCTACCAGTAGTCCCCAAGGGAATTACCCTCTTTAATAATTCCCGGGGGAGGCCTCTTTCCATTCAATGGGTTATTTCTGAGGCATAGGGGGCACTTTGCAGTAACAGATTTTACAATTCCTGTCATTCTCACACTGACAACTGAATTTACTAAACTAGAAATCATAGCCTCAGTTCCCGAAAGAGTTTCTTTGTGTTTCCTTTCCACGATCTCAGTCATTATTGGCTGAGGGACAATAATTTGTTTTGTTGGGGTCACTAACCATCCTTCGTTAGTCAATGTTGCATTTAGTGTAGCTGCTAAATTCTTCTCTGCCTCACTATATTTAGGCCTCACCTCTGGGAGCTCAAACCTTTTTACCGGTACTAGGTTCAGCAGCCTCCCTTGTGGCTTCATCAGCCAACCTGTTTCCCACGTGTACTGCTGTCTGGCCAGTCTATGTCAAGATCATAGACTGATCTTCTGTCCAATCGCCAGCTTTCTAGCTTCCTGAATCAAAAGGACAGTTGCAGATACTGCCCACAAACATCCTGGCCATCCTTTACTCACATTGTCCAACTGTTTGGAGAAGTATCCCATGGCTCTCCTCCATGCCCCAGTTTCTGAGTTAGCACTCCCATGGCCAGGTGTTCCTCTTTGTGTACAAACAGCTCAAAGGGCTTTGATAAATCAGGTCATCCAAGTGCTGATGCCGACATCAGGGTCCTTTTCAAGTTTTTAAAGGCTGCTTAGCATTCAGGGGTCCACAATAGGTGGTTCTATTTCAACCCCTTTAAGGTTTCATAAGGGGGCCTTACCATCAATCCATAGTTAACAATCCACAGTCTGCGCCAGCCGACCATACCCAGGAACGCCCTCAACTCTCGTGAAGTTCTTGGTTCTGGAGTTTGGCAGATTGCCTCTTTCCTGTCATTTCCCAATCTCTGTTGTCCCTGTGAAATCTCGAGACCTAAATAAATCACAGTGTCCTTTCCTGTCTGAGCTTTACTTCACAATGTACGATATCCTTCTTGTCTCAAGAAATTTAACAGGCTTATGGTCATTTGTAGACATTCTTCCCAAGTTTCAGCTGCTAACAAAATGTCATCTACATACTGCAATATTGTTCCTTCTGGGTTTTCCTTCTTCCACAACTCCAACTCCTTTGCCAATTGATTGCCAAATATTGTTGGGCTATTCTTAAACCCTTGAGGCAGCACTGTCCAAATGAGTTGCATTTTACGTGCGGTAGTGGGGTTCTCCCACTCAAAAGCAAATATTGCCTGACTGTTCCTATCAAGGGGCATGCAGAAGAAAGCATCCTTTAGATCGAACACCATGAACCATCCATGGTTCTCCTTTAAATTTGCTAGTAAGGTATATGAGTTAGCCACTACTGGGTGGATATCTTGTACAATTTGGTTTATTGCCCTTAAATCTGGGACTAATCTATATTGCCCATTAGGTTTTCCCACTGGTAATATTGGTGTATTATATTCTAATTCGCATTTTATTAACAATCCATACTACCAAAACCTACTTACTGTACTTTCTAGGTTCTTTCTTGCTTCTAATTTGAGGGGATATTGCCTTGGTCTTACCGGCTTAGTCCCTGGTTTTAGTGTAACCTTAACCGGGTCTGCCAGCTTGGCCCGACCGGGAATTTCTTCTGCCCATACCAGTGTGGGGGTCACTGCATCCTCTACTTCAATAGGGATCTTTTCCTCCTGCTCATCCTGTAACACAAAAGCACTTGCCTCCATGGCTTTTGATTCAGGTATCAATAACCGCACATCCCCATCTTGAAAGATTATCTTCGCCTCTAATTTGCTTAATAAGTCCCTACCAATCAAAGGCTTAGAACAGTTGGGCATATATAGAAATTGGTGAGTCATCCAGTGTTTCCCTAACTTGAATTTTAGAGGTTTAAAAAAGGCCATATTTCCTTGTTCCTTGTTGCACCAACAATGCTTACAGTATCAGAGCTAAAATTTCCTTTACAAGTATTAAGTACAGAATAGGTAGCTCCTGTATCTACCAAAAATTCTATTTCTTCCTTTCCCAGTCTTAATGTAACCAGAGGTTCAGCAGGGGTTGATTCCCCCGGTCCCCGTCAGTAATGTTCTTTTAATGCCATCAATTTGACTGTCTTTAGAGCAGGGTCCAACTTTTCTGCTTGTGGACATTCATTTTTCCAGGGTCCCTTCTTCTTGCAGAGTGCACACTGAACCTCTGCGAGGCGGGGCCATTGAAAAGGAGAGACTGCTTTTCCTAGTCCTCTACCTCTTCCTATTCCTGGATTGCTTCCATTAACCACCCCCCCCCCCCCCCGACCTCTTCCTCTCAGAAAACTTCTTCCGGAGAGGACATTTGTACCTGAGCGGCTGCAGCTACCAAGATTGTTCTGACAGAGGCTCAAGGTCCAACCATGCCATCTCTCGTCCATAACTCACCATGTCATGTAACAGCTCTACCCAAGGGATGTCTAAAGGCAGGGTGTGAGGGGTCTGATCATTATGCTTTCCAGCCCTAATGACCCTTTCCTTCAAATTTTGTATCTTTGCTGTGTCAGGCAGACCCTTAATAAGGGGCCTTAGATGGACAGGGTCTACCAGAACCATCAATGGAACATCAAAACATCCTCAGTCATCCATGACCTGAATACAAGTAGCTTTCTGCATTGCCTCTGATAAGTCAGTCAATCCCCCAACTTTGATTACTAGTGGTTCACTTCTATCTCTGGGGTCTATTCCCTCTGCCCAAAAAGCAACTCAAGCAGTAATAGATCGATTATCATCTGGGAACCCCTCATTTAGAAACACTCAAGGTCCCCAGAAGCCTAAAGATTCTTCTCTGTCAACAATATTCTGTTGCCACCTGAAAGAGAAACTCTCCACAAATATTCAGTTTTGGTTTCTCCAGGCTTTCTTGAAAATTTAATCTGCAACTCTCCTAATTCTGAACCTGAATAAGGACCAGTCCAAATTGTAGTAGCGAGGATTCCAACCTTGGGGTCCTTCAGATTTTCTGGTGTTGATCATCGGCCAAACAGCCACAGGTTCTGAGGATTCTTCTTCTATCTCTTCATCTGAATCTCCCCATATGTCCCCATCCCAATCCTCAGGCTTGGTGTTAGTAATTAATTTTCTGGTTTGCTGCATATTAGGGGGTCGGGGTGCCTGCATCAGCATTGTTTCAATTCGCTGTTCCAATAATTGGGTATGTGTGGGGACTGAGAATTGGTCAGACGGCCTTCAGCTGGTCTGAGAGCCGAAACTTTCTCAGGCTACCACGTCCTTGAAACCATCTGGAAAGATACAGACTGCAGAAAATAAACAACTTAAAGGACGTGAAGTTGTGGAAGTTGTCAATGAAGAAGAACTGAGTGGAACAGTGAATCAGGAATCATTGTGCAGCCATGATGAGGATGAAGAGTATATAAGATGGACTCAGGGGGGAGGGAATTGCGCACGTATGTGCACGCGCGAGTGTGGGGTCTGAAGTGCTGTGCCTACTTGATCAATAAAAGCTTACATATAGCATGCATCCTGGGCCGTCTCGACTTCGTTGCGGAGCAAGCAACAGGTATGTCTCTTTTCCTTCTCTAATTCATACTGCAAGTGTTGAATTTCTAAATTCTTACTTCGATAATCTAATTTCAATTTCTCACTTATTTTATAGTCCTTCTGCGCCTGAATTAGACAACCTCCCAGAATGGCACAAATAATATCCTTTCCTTTGTCATCCTTAAAATTATCATAGCATTCCTCCATTCTCTGCAAAACTTTTTCAGGATCTCTGAAAAAGAGATCTCTGGCCCAATCTTCCCCACCTTCTGAGGGGCCACATTTCTGTCTCTGTAGGAATTCCTTTATCGACATCCTGCCAGCTACGCCAATTTATAAATGTTGCAGTCTGAAAGCCATGGTGGGACGGGGGAAGGAGATATCAAATACTGTGTTAGCTTTACGCCTGACTCTTACAGTATTGGATTCACGAACAGTCTGTCAACCATAGGTCTGATTGCCTTCCAAACAAGTAGTCAAGTTCACGAGTAGCATGATTTATTCAAATGCAACATTTACAAAACAGGTTTCGGATGTCAGTACAGGAAATTCTCTACTACAGCGTGGGTTTTTTTTTAGCTAGCTCTGATGTACAAATGTGCAATCATCACTCACCCCAGAAGATGGGAGAGGGCTCTCAGTCTCGAGTCTTCTCAGGCAGCGTCCCCATCTGAGGGGAGGAAAGGGGGTTCAACCCATTGACTGACACAAAATTTACAATGGAATCTTTCCTCTCACTTCTTTCCTCCTTAGTACACCTTTTATACTTTTTCTTTGCATTCAGATGTTCTGAATGTTTCTGATGTTCTTATGTTTCTTTGCATTCAGAAACCCCAGAAGAGAATGCACCCAAGGACATATTTTCACTGCTGTTGCTGGTATATTATGAGAGAGTACAGACAAAACAGCAGGTGTTCCTGGAACATCATTAGAGAATACAGACAAAATAGCAAACATCGTTTGAAAACGAAGATAAGGACCACCGTATCTGCAAGGAACTGTCTGAAACTGGGCAGTGGGACCAAAACAGGACCTTCTGAGCCAAAATGAGGCCATATATGGAAATGAGTTACTGGAGGTCATCGAATGGACATGGAAAGTCGACCACCAGGTCTCTCAAAAGACCGCCAGAGACCACCAAAGGGACAGAGGGGGCAAGCGTGTGAGGGTGGGATATTTTGTAATTACTTCCAGGAAATAGAAGTAATATGTATGATCATTCCTAGAGTTTAATGCATATGTAGATAATAGAAAAATAAAAGCTTTAGCAAACACACCTTAGGGTGTGCACGATAGGTGGAACTATCCCCCCTGCACTCAGTGCTGCAATAAAATGAAATGCTGCTTCTTAATACGACATTGGTGTTAAAAGCTTTATTCCCGGTTTTTGGTGACAGGTGGAGCGTGACTGACTATAGTCATACTTAATATTGTTATTCATTGGTGAAAAAGTTTCTCGCTTTCATTTAAAGGTATACTCAATCAAAAATCTAGAGCGCATGCTCAGTGAGGAGTGGTTGTACCTCAGAGGCGGCTAACTTTTGGGATGGAGGTGTGTTTTGACATTATAACGAGCTTATAATGAGCAAAGTTCAAACAAAGTTCATCTGAAAGGAGTGATTTGCCACCCTAGCGGGCTCAGCACCAGACATCTAATCATATATCTCCCATTGGACAGCTACTGTGCGACTTATCAGCGGCACGGCACAGGGAGTACAACAGAGTTTGGCCATAGTGTCTCCAGTCTGCTCCACTCTCCATTACTCCTCTTTGCAGCTGCTAGGAGGGCAGATTGTGCTGCCTAGGGAACCATGGAGGAGCAGAGTCCGTGCATACCAACCATCCAGAAAGTGGCAACTGTGTATAATCCCAAGCAAGGTCCCAGTTTTTCTCTAAGTTTCCCATTTTCAAGCAATTCTTCCACAATTAGTCATCTTCATGGCACATTTGGAATACAATCTGGCAAGGGATGTTAAAAGTAACAAGAAAAACTTCTTCAAGCCAAAGGAAGATCAGGGGGAACGTGGGTCCGTTGGTGAACGGAATGGGCACCCTGGTTACGAATAACACAGAAAAAGCAGAGTTGCTGAATGCCTTCTTTGCTTCAGTGTTTACCAAGGGCAGTCCTTTAGAGTCCCAGGCCCTAGGGACAAGAGAAGAAGCCTGGAAAGAGGAAGACTGGCCCAGGGCAGAAGAAGATTGGGTCAGAGACCACCTAAGGAAACTCGATACCCACAAATTCATGGACCCTGATGTGATGCACCCCAGAGTGCTGTGTCAGCTGGCTGATGTCGTAGCTAAGCCATTCTCCATCATCTTTGACAGATCCTGGAGACTAGCCAGCTCTCTTGGGCCCCCCTTCCTTCTAGGGCTCTAGCCCATGGGATTCTTTCGAGGAGGTTTCTGAAGAGGCTAAAGTTGGCCCTCCTGAAGTCCATTGTTGCAAGGTTGCTTACAGTCCTGCCTCCTCCTCGTCGGATCCTGAACTGCACCAGCTCATGGTCACTGCAGCCGAGGCTATCCCCCACCCTCACATCTCCTACAAGACCCTCTCTGTTTGTTAGTACGAGGTCCAGTAGTCCACCTCTCCTCATCGGCTCCTCCACAACCTGCATCAAAAAGTTATCATCAACACTCTGCAGGAACCTCCAGGACTGTTTGTGCCTGGCTGTGTTGCCCTTCCAGTTGATGTCGGGGAAGTTGAAGTCCCCCATAAGAACCAGGGCCTGTGACCGTGAGGCAATATCCAGCTG
>VWPW01007383.1:1598814-1640857 GCA_013389825.1 Crypturellus undulatus | reverse complement strand
TGGCCTGTAGCTTGACTTCCTGGCAGGGCCTGATCCCTGCTGCATCACTGCTGCATCAGTTGNCATTCCCCCTGATGGCCAGCTCCATCTTTGCCAGGACTCTGCACTGCCTGGCTTTGGTCAAGCTTGACGCTGGTCCTAACCCCCAAAGTTGGCCTAGGAATTGATTTCCCAGCTTGACCTTGTCACCTTGTCATAGACCTGCTGGTGATCACCAGTCCTGAGCCTAACCCTGGCCTGTAGCTTGACTTCCTGGCAGGACCTGATCCCTGCTGCATCACCATCAGTTGTCTTATGATCTGGACTCTCCATTGGTCCTGGCCATGACCTCTGGGCCTGCCCTGCTCAGCTCTCTCAGGTGTGGTGGGACTGCTCTGGCTGCCTTGTAATCCTCTTGCCTCTTTGCGTGCCTGCCTTTGGGGGACCATCTGACTCTTGCTGCTCCCTGCCAGCCCCGTTGAACTTGGAAGAAAAGACTTCTAGTTTAGAATTCGGAGGTTTCTTTCACATGGTTCTGCTGCTCACCATTGTTCAGCATTGTCATCCTGGAAAGTGCTTTTGCAGGAATGCCAGTTACCGCAGCCATGGAACCACGGCGTCCCGACAGCGAAGGTTGCGAACCGTCTGCTGGCCCCTTCCCCACCTCACAGTCTGGGGCTGAGTTCTTATCACAACCTGTCCTACATGGTAACCCGAGAGCTCTCTTTTGCAGTGCTATCATCATGACACCACCGTCTTGGGAAGAATAAAATCCCAGACATGGTCCTAGTCCCTGTGCTTTCTTATGGCCTTTGCCGTCCCTCATCATGTTCACTTCTCTCCTGGAAGGAAAGTAATGCCCATTCTGCTAACCCAGTGTCAGTCTTTGGGACCTCAGAGCTTCTTGCTTGCAGGCCTCTTTACAGTGCTGAATGCAAAACATAACGAACATGTATTTTCTGTGTAAGAACATTATTTCAGATGACTGTCTGGCAGAGAAAATGTTTCTGGATTGGAAAAAACAGACTAGCTCATAAATGCTGCCAAAAGCATTGAATCTTTTTTGAGGGCAGACATTTTGGATGCTTCAGCTGGCAGAAAAATCACTGAGGGATATTTTTCAAAATATAAAATACTGTCCTTTTGAAAATGACCAGTTCTTTAGAAGAATGTAAAGTATATTCACAGGATACTGGAGACCAGCCACTTGACACTGCTAGAGTAGGAACAGTTCTTCCAGATCAAAACTGGATTTTGTCTTTTAATAGTACTAGTAAAATGGACCAAAGGAAACTTGCATTAGAGCAGAGGTTTATTTTTAGGTAACACAGTGGCTGAAAATAGAATTTCCTATACATAGGAACCACATTTTGCCTCTGGTGTGGGTGTTTGTGTCTGGGACGGCTTGGATTTCACTGCTGTTGACAGCTGAATTATCAATTCTGTGCTGATGGCAAGCCACCCTTGCACTGCTTTGGAAGCCGGATCATGAGCGAGTGGAAAGAAGAACCCAAGTCGTAGACATATGCTCAGAGAAAATGAATTTCTGTGTTAGGGGCTCCAGTTTTCAGGCATCCTCTTGAATTGCATTTGCAATGCAGTGTCCTCGCTCACTGTTGCCTCTTGAGGCTTTAGGAAAGTTGTTGAATTAACTATACAAATGTCTGCTTTTTTCCCCTTTTTCTATATTTTTCTTCGTGCTCTTCTTTTCATCACACATCTTTGTGAGAAAAGTTCACATAGACTAGGGTGAAAGAGGAGGGGCAACAGAGGCCATTAACTTAGTGGACCAGAACAGTGAAGATCACGTTAAGTATTGTCTGCCTGCTTCTGTCAAGCTGACCTATAAATTATCATTACACAACTTTGTAACATGAGCTATAAAAATAAGTATTGAGAAATGAATAGGTCAGAGAATGAGAGTGAGTTCATTCTGTTGTGATTTCAAAACCACAATCGTTTTCCCCTTTCCTCTTCTCCCCCCCAGAAAAAGAAAAGAAATTACGTCATTTAACCTAATTTTGACGGTCAGTTTTTCCATAGTTCACTTGTAGATTCAGTAGCTCAGAACTCACTCCTGTTTATTTTTAACTGATTTTATTTTTCATTTTCATTTAATAGTAATTGAAATTTAGCAATTTACATTATATTGGATTTGAGATTTTTTTTGAATTATAATGGTGTGGGTTTTTTTTTAGAACATGCCTTTGAAAGATAGTACCTTGACAGCTTTCTGAACTGTAGTCTAACCAAGCAGAAGTTATAGTATATACATATTAGCATCAGTACTGCTATATTTGTATTAACAGTTTGTCACTGTCTGGATCTAGAAGGACTTACTACTTAGAAAGTGGTGTTTTCAGAACTCACATACAAAGTATTGCCAATTAGAAGTGCTAACTAATCAAAAATTTGATATGCAAAGTTATTATACTTAAGAAGATGGAAATAAAATAGTTACTGAAGTCATGAATGGAAAAAGAAAAAAAGATTCTCAGATTTTGGTATCTGAATGATTGTAGAAGGGTGTCTTCTAGAAACCCTCTAGAGAGTATGTTGATTCTGATACATTCAGAGAACTAAAAGTATGGAGTGTTCAGTACATTCTTTAGTACAACCTTTGAAAATGAACATACAACAAGGCAAAACATACTTCTTATGCAGGTGTAGACAACATATTCACTTAAAGCTAGGTGGTGCAGTTTTAGAGATCCCTAAGTTACTTCCAGCTAGCGAGTTTACACATGAAACGATGCAGTTTAAGTCTTGGCACAGTACGGGCATATCCTGCATGGCTACCATGGGTACAACTGTAGTGATTCTGTTTTTAAAGTCAGCTCCTATGGCAGTAGTTGAGAAATTGAAATGCCCAGGTTCAAGGTTACAAAACTGGGAGGAGAGAAAGAGGTATCATTGCCTAGAAAAAATGACACTGAACCAAAAAGAATCCAGATTATTCAATCCATGGCTTAAATGCATCTGCATCTCAGACCTGCTGAAATGGAAGGCTTCATTTCAGTATGATATGTATAAATGACATGCAGCAATTCTGATATTTACATTTTCCTTTATGCTGGGTCATGCCGTGAGTTAGGAATGTGAATATGAGTACCAAAGACAGACCCAACATAGTACATCTGTGGGCAGGTCCTAGGATGGTTTAGCTATACTAAGTCACAGTTTAGTATGGTCGTCAACTGCAGACTGCTGTGTTAGGAGGGAGTTTTCTAAAATGATGTTCATGTCAGAAACTTGCTTCAGTAGAAGCTCAGTTCTTTGCTGTTGCGGGTGAGTTGCATACTAACAAAGCTGGAGAATTATGTTTCCTTTTGCTTTACTCCTGCTTACTCTTTCTGGTCTCTTGATTCCTGCCTGCATAGTTACAGTTATCCAGGCTTGGATGGGTCTCTCTCGGTCAGATATTTCAAATCAAGTCCATTTGTATCAACCATGGAGGTGTAGCTCAGATCCAGAATAGTGTCACATTTATTCCCTTGATGTCACAGCTTAGAGAGCCATTGCCTCCTTCCATGCCCAGGTCAGTGTTGCCCAGCAGAGACAACCTGGGTGACCAGGACAGCTGGGGCTCAACTGGGATTCAGGTCTGAAGCTGTCTGGACAATGTCCTTGGCCAGCTGGGTTTCAGCAGGGCCGGTGGAGGCTCAGTTCCCTAGGTCTGCAGAGACCAGGTGATTTGGTGACTCTCCTATGCCCTCAGGAAACAGCAGGAAGAGGCAGGCTCATCCAGAGTGTGATTATAGGACTAAATCTCTAATACTCTGACTCATCTTAGGAGCAGCCTATCAGTCTCCATTTACTATTTTGAGAGTCTGGCAATATACTTACCCCAACTAAATCTCTTGCTGAATGACTAAGGAGCCAGGTTCCTAACTGGCACTCTGAGTCATCTTGCCAGGGCCAAGCATCTAACTTTTTAGTTCTTGAAACATCTGAGTGGGAGATGTCTTGCGCCAATCTCTGATAAAATCAGGAATCAAACCCAGGAATCCTAGTTCACAGATTTTTTTTTTCCTGTAACCATTTGAAAACACATTGTACTTTTATACCTCTAGGTATTTTATTTTCCATTATTTCAGCTGTACTTCTGACACTGAGACATATAACTGCCTGAAAGACTGAACTTTCAGACACACAGCAGAAATCCTGACATTAATAGAACCAGAGATTGTCATTCTTCTTTCTTTTTCTCTCTCTCTCTCTCTCTTTTTTTAATTTCATAAGCTTTAAATTTTAATGAATTAAGAAAAGGTGTCTTTTTTTTTTTTTAATTTTGTGTTTTGGCATCTGTAAGCTATCCACTTGCTGCAGCTCTCAAAGAATTTTTTTTGTTTATCAAATCAGATCCAGATTTTTAAAGGCCACCTTAAATGTGCACATCCCTGAACAGTTATATCATCATTCTGGTCAATAAGTGTTTTTTTAGACACAATTATAAAGTGCACATTTGTTATAGTGGAACGTCTAGATTCAGTGAGAGACTGTTTTCCCCTTAATGATGCTTAGACACCTTGAGCCATATCAGGAAGGCCACGTGTTATACTGGGAGCTGTGCTAGGGACTTTACCTTCAAGTTGTTTGCTGGAGAATTGCAGGTCAAAAGGAGGACACTTCCATGGTTACAACTCTGAAGTGGCATAGCACACTGATTTCTCCTGTCAATTGTCATGATTTCTCTCTTTGTGTTTAGCCCTTCTAGGGTAACTGGAGGATCCAGACTTTTCTAGCTTTGACTAGGCTGAGAAATGGTGGTTTGATGTGGAAATGGCAGCTCATTAGCAATCTTTTAGGATGTTTATATATTTTTTTTTTCTTTTCACAGTCCTGATCTTCATTTGGTGAGGCATTAGTTTCTTAGGAAGCTTCTGGACTATTACTTACAATTTTCTCTTGGGACTTCTTGTGGTGAACCTACAGGCATCATCTTCACTGCCTTGGCTGGATCCTAATTTTCCAGCTTTTTCCAGGGAGCTCAGTGATTGCCCTTAGAGATTAGTTAGATGAAGTGGTTCAGGTGCCACAAGAAAAGTAGTTTTCAAGTTGTTTTCTTTTTGAGGAATACCAAACTCATTATTTCTGTCAGATAACACTAGCTTTCTCTAGCTACTCAGGCTACTCAGGAAGAACTTCTTGACAGTGAGGGTGACAGAGCACTGGAACAGGCTGCCCAGAGAGGTTGTGGAGTCTCCTTCTCTGGAGATCTTCAAGCCCCGCTTGGATGCAGCCCTGTGCCACGTGCTCTAGGTGGCCCTGCGTGTGCAGGGGGGTTGGACTAGAGGACCTCTAGAGGTCCCTGCCAACCTTAGGTATTCTGTGATTCTGTGATTCTATGATTCTCAGTTTAACCACTACCTCTGTTACAACTGGTAATGGGTATAAGTCTTGGGGACATTACTGGTAATGGACTACAGTATGGAGGAGATGAGAGAGAGGTTCTCCTGTGATGTAAACCTGTCATCCTGGTGGTGCTGCTTCTGTGAGAGAAAAAGATTAAAAAAGCACCTGCTGTGCAGATGCTCTTGTATGTTGACACATTTAACAATAACTCAGTTTGTTCCTCTTCCATACTTCATGGTACGATATTGCAAGCTAGTATCTAATTTAATATCCTTCTTTAGTTTGTGATTGCCTGCTTAGTTTTTAGAATTGTTTTGAATTTCCCCATGAATTCCAAATGGCAACTTGACTGTGCGCTAATATATGCCTGGCTCACAGGAGATGCTGATGGCTTGAGTTATGCGAATTCTCATTATACTCCTATCCCTTGGTGTCTTCAGCTCTCGCTCCAAGACGAAATGACAATAGATGGGCTAGACCCAAAGGGAGAGGACCAGAGGAGTGCTTTATCTAACGTTGCGTGACAGGTGCTAACTGTAACTAAAAACCATCCAGAATTGTAGCAATATATTTAGGAAAACAGGGTTAGTTTCTGTGTGTATTTTCCAATAGCATCATTTAATTTCTCTTTTGGCAGAAAGGACATTTGACAAGGCAAGGCCTTCTTTCAGGAATTAGAGAGAAAATGGTGAATTATTTGGAAGAAATCTTAGGGTGCAAGAGGGACTAGCCTTGGAAGCAACTCTGGAGAACTGGCCAAGGCCTGGCCTGTCCCTACTGTGCCTTGGCGCAGCTGAGAACTAAAGCAAGGTGTGAGGTCCTTCTGCTTTCGCTGTACATGTGCGTGTAATGTGTACAGGGCAAAATCCAAATTGTCACTGTCTGGAAGCACGGTTTATAAGAGGTAAGGTTTCGTACGTATTTCCAAATAATTTAATTTGGAGAGATGTTAAGGGATCCATAATATGTTTTGCTAGGCAGTTCAGGTACTGCACAGAAATTAAAAAGGCAACCTAAAACCTCAGACGAAAAACGAAAGGCTTCTTGAGGCTCAGTCTCCTCCTAGCTGGCTCCCTTTCCAGTTGTCCTGGGCTGTTTGCACTGGAACCGTGTGCGCTTGTCACTGGTCTGTTGGTGTTTTCTCAGATTTCCTCTCCCCTGTGCAGCTCACTTGCTTCTGCTTGCCCCCACAGCTGAGAGTCTTTGGGTTTCATGGGGCTGCCCACCCAAGCAGCGAGGCTGCTCTACCTACTTGCACTGCACTTGTGGTGGTGGAAATGATCATCTGCAGAGCCGCCGTTTCTGAAGGAAAAGAGAAACTAGTCAGTCCCATACCTTCCTGGAATGATTTTGGTGGTGTGTTTGCAGAAAGCTAGCCAAAGTCAAGCCTTGTAAAACAATCCTAATTCAGATCCCAAATAGTGTTATATAGAATATGCTTATTAATACTGAAAATGAGGATGTTAGTTTGAGGACATCTGGTATTTGTGTTAGTATCTGTGCATTTTTTCTTGTACAGTCTGTGAATGTAATTAGAAAGCTAATAAATATCTGTGCTGAACTGAAGGATTTGTTCATTTTAAGAAATCCTGTGTAAACCTTATCTGCAATAATGTCTATTATGCTTGACTTACAGCACTCAAGTTTAATAAAAAAAATTATTAGATAACGCATATAAATTTAAATGATTAATGAAATGATGGCTAATTGACTGAAACACACATTTTATATCACTGTCTTCTATCAAGAAACAGACTTCTATAATAAAAGGCACTTCCTTTGGGGTTTGAATATGCCGTTCCCTTGGCATGTATGGATATTATAGGTCATGTGCACTTTGTGCTCTTCTGTTTGGAAAACTAATCCCTGTCTTTTTTCTTTTTTCCTATTTTTCTTCTTTTTGTCTTATATGTGATATTTTCATTGTGTATTGATCAGCTTTTCTTTCATCACTCTGATTCCTTTTACCAAATAGAAAAAAATAAAAATAAAAGGGTCACAATTCAGCTTCCATATCTCTAATCATAGGTTTTGTCAGCTGAAATGTGAGAGGTCTGGGGAAAAAATAAGGTCTGTTCTCCAATAATTAAAAATGCACTTTCTGTAACTAATACCAATTATTACTTAAATAACTGTGATAAAAAAGGAAGCAAGGACAACTTTGGCATGGCCATGAATGTTAAAATTCTGCCAATGTATTTAAGGAGGTCAAATGACCTGACAATGTGCCTGAACCCTCATCTGGTAAAACAATAAAAAGGCACAAGAATTCCTGTATAGTCTTCCAGTTTAGCTAAGGGGTCTCTTAAAAAGTGTTGTGTATGGAGGGGAAAAGGTGTAAGCATATAAAAAGGCAACAATTAAATGTTTTTCTTTCTGTCTTCTAAAACGAACAGCTGTGTTTTATATTACTTCATATTGTCCTCAACTATATTTTTTCTTGACATGGATAAGTTTCAGTTTAACTGAAGGCTGATTAAAGACATTTACCATCTTCTGCTTTTCCTAGCTACGGTTTTGGTACTGTTATGGTGTTCTGTCAGTTCTTAAGGATGGGGACATTCTGTGAAGAAGTGCTGTGATATTTAAGGAATTGATTAAGAAAAAGGCATCTTGGTTTTGAAACTGTCCTGTGTAAAGATAATGATAGTATTTTTGAGACCTTCATAAGAGGCCTTATCCTGTGAGGTCAATGCAAGACTTTCCACTGACCTCCATGGGCAGTGGGTCAGGGCTCATTCATGTGCGACTTCTAGGTATGTTTTCTGCATTCTTTCATTCTGCTCTGTTTTCATGCTAAGATTTGCTAAAGCTGATATAGAAGATGCTTGCATTTTTGTAATTCTATGTGGGAGATAAATTTGGTATTTGTTAGCATTTTTTCAGTGAGTTTTACCAGTTATTTAAAGATCAGTTAAACTGTATTTGTGCTGAGAGGACACAGATGTACAGGGGCAACTGTGTAGGAGCAGTTTTGCTCAAAGATCCTCAAAACACAGAAACTTGTAATGTAAAATCTGTCAAAGGACTTCAAAGTTTCTGTTTCAGCTTATCTATGCAGAAGACATATCTTAAGAGTACCCTCCCGTTGCCCTAAAGAGTTAGTATTAACCCTAATTTGTACGGTTTGATTTGATTGTTGCCAACCTGATCCCACAAAAACACAAAAAAGAGTGAAAAAGTGAACTTTTCTTAAAGATTTTTAATTCATAGAAAAGGAAAAAATCTTGTATAACCTCAGTGCAAGTGGGCGTTCTGCCCTTTTTGTTCAATTGGAATTGCTGACAGCTGGCTGAAGCCACTTATTTTAGCATTCTGTTCTGGAGTAGTATTGGATTTAAGTAAGAAAAAACTCAGTGACTGACAGTTGCTTGAAGGGGAGGGTGGTTGGATTGTTTCTCTGGAAGACGAAGTAGTTTACAGGACTAAGAAATGGTGAGGCGGGGAGAAGGGAGGCTAAAGGAGGGGACAATGGTAGGAGATGTGGGACAATTCCTCACATTGGGCCACTGGACTGGCATCCAGAGAGGATGAGCCAGCATTCCCCCACTAAATTTGCAAACACCTCGGCAATTCAGTCATCGGGAAAGTAATAGCATCAGGAGTAACAGAAGGAGGAACTGAGACTTGCTGCGTCTGTCCCCATAACTGTGATAGGACCATAGTGAGCAAAGGTTGGTCTTCTGGTAAACAACAGCAGCTTTTTCATAGTGAGATGTTGCTGTGCATCACACTTTGGTTGTCCCTATAAAAAAAAAAAAAAAATCCCCTATCAATGCCCCATCAGAGTACAGTAATGAAATGCTCAGCTGCAGATACAGCAAAACTCATTCCAGTTCTGCTCAGTTATTGTCTGTCTCCTCTTTAGCAGATGGCTGGACGATGACGTCTTCAGTAATAAAAATATTAAAAACAAAAACTGCCAACTGACTTGGAAAACTGTCTAATTTCTATTTTTATAATGTGGTACATGAAGGCATTATTTATGAAGCCAGTAGTGGCTAGATTCAGTAGTGGCCATGTGAGAACATTTAGTGTTAAAATGAAGTACTACTGGATTGCTCCATCCCTTGTCTTCTGGAAAGAGAGGACACCTCACAGAATATTCAGAGAAGTCAGGAAAAGTCTGGCCAGAGGCAGCCATAGACTGCCTCTGGAGGTCACTCAAAAGAGCAGAGTTAGGCATAATGCTCAGTCTGGTAGCAGCAACAGGCTTTCTTCTGAGGGTTGCACAAAGGCAAGTTTAATAGGCGAGCACTACCAAGCATTTCCACCATGTCCACAGAGAGGGAGATTGCTTTGGAGGAAGTCATGCCTTTGAAAGAGTATGGCCTTCAGTAGCATCCAGACGGCTCTTCTTGCTCCTTGGTGCTTTTGTTCTAGCTGTGGGGCATAGTAGCGTAGTGCCAAATGTAAGCACTTTCATCTGCTCCATGTCTAATGTTCTGCATTATATAGAAAGATAGACCAAGCTAGGTATGGCCCAAGAGAACTTATTCCATAAAATTCTCCCCGCAAGTGTGTTTTCAATTCACAAGAACTCTTGCTGCTTGGCTGACCCTTGCAGGATAACCCTTCCAGGTCATGATGCCTCTGTCGTTATTGATGCCCCTCTCTAACCGTTTTCCAATTCCATTGTATCATTTTGAACTGGAGGACTCAGGGCTGCATGTCATGTTCAAGATGCAGAATGAATTTATGCCATGACAAAACTTTGTGCTTTATTCTGATCTCTCTTCCCTACCTAATAGTTCCTAAGCTTTAATTTGCTTTTTTAACTGCTCCTGAGGAGTAAGATGATATTTTCGCAGTTCTTAGAACTGTTGTAACTTCTGGTCATTTCTTAGACTGGAAGTGGTTAGCTCAGAGGCTCTCATTTCATATATTTAGACTTTTTAGACACTTGTGATGAACTTACTTTTAACTATTTTGTATCTACCACCTGCTACTTTCTTCTGAGATTCTGTTTCAAGGATTTGAAAAATCTGAAGACCCATATCTCAAAAAGTTCCATTTATTAGATGATCTTTTCTTCTAATACTTTGCTTCAGAAGCTATTCAAACTAGTAAATTCCACAATGATCTTATATAGTCAAACTGTGATTAACTTTCAGAAAACTTAGCATATTTTTAAGTCAGTTCAGTAACATTTTTATATAGCTCCTAAAGATGTCAGGAGATAATCCTGGAAGCAAGTTGTCTCTGTGTTCCATAATGGAATCATTCAGACAGGTATAAGGTAGTGTACATGCTGCTGTATCCTCTACATGAGTAGATCTGAGGTGAAAAGATTTGTTTATAAGCTTTAAAGGATTGGATGGAACACTACAGAGAAAGAAAATTCTCCCAAACATAGCTGGGCCTGGTATAGAGTCACTCTGAACATCTGGTTGCATAAAGGTTAGAATTTCTAGTTTTCAAGTAATTATTACTCTGTAGAAGTAATTTTATTCATTATTTTGCCTTTTAGTTTTGTGGAGATGAAGCATTAGAATGTAGGCACAAAAGCTTCTTCTCTTTCCCATGCTTCTAAGGCCGCCTCAAAAATGGTTATATTTTATAAAATTCAGCTTAACTCTTAATACTATTTTTTCCTTTCTCAATTGCTATGAATTTTTACATGATTAATTACAGCAGATTGCATTCATTAGCTACAGTGATTCTCCAAAATAAAAGGAACTAAACTGGCAATTTCTTATTCATTATAGGATGGTGTTTACAGAGTTTTCCAGTATCAGACTGGACAATTTCCTTCTTATAGCGAGGATGCATGCATCGGCTAGATTGATGCATGCTTCCTATATTACCTCTGAGGGGAGCCATTATCCAACAGTTCTGATTAATGCCAAGGAAACTGTATATCCTTATAATCTTGCAACATTTCATGGGCCTGATTCTACTCTTGCTTAACTGCTGTTAATCAGAACTAGGTCTGCAGAAAATCATGGCACATTTCAACAAAACATCTGTGAAGTAACATGAATGTCTTTACAGTGTTTCTGTTGTTCTCAGTATGGTACAAGGATGGAGAAGGAAAAATGAATCTTCAGAGAGGAAATAGCATTTTTTAAGAATTATTTTTGGTTGTGAGAGATTTGGCAAAGGTTATTTAGGAGAGAAGACACTCTCTGCTGCTCTGACATTTGATCATTGATCAAACTATATAAATTTTAAATATTGTGATATCAGCATCTCTTTTAATTGTACTTTTCCCATTTATCTAAATTTGAGGGCATCCTGGGACTTGAAATTTCATTTTCATCTGAAACTATAAATGACAAGTGTCATTTTTAAGACCATAATTTCACTTGGAAAGATGGAAGGATATGAGGAGGTGGAAGAGGAGAGATGAAACAATTCAATGAACAGATGGGGAAAGAGAATAGAAGCATTATTGGTAAGTTATGCCTGTGGTTGGCAAAGGCACTACCCAATGACTTCATGCATTTTGCATTACTCTCTAGCCCACTGGAGTTTGATTCAGAAGTGTTTTTAAATGCTGAATTGTACAGATATTCTCTTAGGAATATTTTTTTTTGATGAGGCCAGCTGGAATAGGACAGAAGATGTCATTCTTAGTAGTTAATTATAGAGGTCTGTAAGATTTTTAATAAAATACATGGAGTGGGCAAATGGTGTAGTTCAAGGTTTCACACAAGTCCCAAACTGTATTGTGGGCGAGAGCTTTGTGAAAGCTTTTCCTGTGCTTTGAATAGGTTCTGTTCCTTGGGACACATTATGGGACACATGCTCAGCATGTTTCACTGGCTGCAGTGATGACTAAGCTGCTTAAAAGATAGAAGATGTCCTTGAAACTGGATAACTTTACATATTGGAAGTACACTAGTGTTTTTCATGATAATTTCTACTTTTTCTCTTTTGTTGATATTTTTGTCTTATGTCTCCTGCAATTGAGTAGAAAGCTAATTTTGAACAAACTTTTAGGAAAATTGATTAAAAGTCAAAGAAAGCTGTCTCATGTTTGCCGGGTAGATTCCAGTGACCCTTATGGGCTTCCATGACAGTGTGATATTGCCAAGAAGTGCTTGCTGAGATGCCACTGTCATCTTTAGTTTATGCTAAAATTACGAAAAAAAAATCAAGGCAAGGAGAAAAATCTGAATGGAGTAGCTTGTACTTATTTTCTTTTTTTATTATCTGCAATGTATTTATTCTTTTAATGCAGTCAGAGAGCAACGGTATNTTCTTTTTTTATTATCTGCAATGTATTTTTTTTAATGCAGTCAGAGAGCAACGGTAATGGTGTCATGTCCCTCCCTCCACCTTATATCAGGTGTGCAGTGCAGACCACTAGCAGAGTTGAGGTTGTAGCTCTTGCCTTCTAATCAGAGACTCCTAGCAAAGGTGCAAGTTGGGGGGTTTTGTGAGGAACAGAGGCACTTCTGGATTGGACTTTGAACTGAAGCCACTAGATCATTTCACAGAGATTTCCAAAAAAATAAAATTCCCCAAACCCAATCATATGATAACTTCTGGCTGAACTCCTGCCCAGTTTGAACTGGATTCAAACCATGTTTTAAATAAACTAAATCTCCATTGGTTCTGGCTTTCAAATGAAACAGTTGTTATTTTTGTTTTGTTTTTGTTATTAAATGAACAAAGCTCCCTGGGATGTGCTTAAATCTCCTTGCATTGATTCACTCTCAAGTAATAGTATATGACTTAGACAAATGACCTGAGTTACTGATTTCATGGACGGAGAGAGTGAGTAAGAAGTGCTCTCTGTCCCTTGGCTGTCATACACCATTTTACCATATCCCCATTAACATCCTAGCAAATGCGTTGATTATTACTCTGGATTCTCCATTTAATAAACTGTATGAAACTCTCTCTGGAAAAACAAATGAGTGGTTTGGCTTATCTGTTATTATCTTGGCACAATAAGCATTTTATTTTCAAACAGCTGATTTAAAGACAAGTTTGCCATTTTAAAATGAAGGACAAGTTTCATTTGAATTGCATTTAACTGCCTCCTGCTTACAACTATACAGCTCTTCACTGACAGCTCATGCACTCAGAATTTGGGCAAGATTTGCATGGCCCCATACCAAAATAACATATTACAGTAGTTTTCTTGAATGCTTGAAAGGCATGGCGATGACCTAAGAACAGCTTTTAGTCCAAACCTAAAGATCTGTTCCAATATATTCCAGTCAATCCTTATCTTGGGATTTAGGACTAAAGGCAAGCATTCAAAATCTGCTTTTATTTATGAACATAAGGCAGGAGTCCTGCAGAGTTTAGAGCAGAATAATTTACCAGTCTATAGGGATAAATATGCCAGGCCATTGGGTTCTGGGAGAATTCTGATGGTTTTCTCATCTGCCTTTATGCCCCCAGATGCATGTGTTTTGTTACAGCTGCCAAGAGACATGACAAAGGGAGAAGATAAAAATATCAAGAGACCTTGATATTCAACCTTAATAAAATAGGTATATGTCAACATTAAATTTCAGCCAAAACACATTGGCGTTTACCAGAGTTTGGAGATGAAGACTGTAGACTTCAGATGGCAAACAATTTTTTTCTGGAGTGATGAAGATTTTACTGTAATTGCAAGTCACATACTTGCAAGTTGCCTAACAAAGCTGTTATTATTCGTTTTCTATTT
Organism: Crypturellus undulatus; assembly: GCA_013389825.1. Taxonomy (NCBI): domain Eukaryota; kingdom Metazoa; phylum Chordata; class Aves; order Tinamiformes; family Tinamidae; genus Crypturellus; species Crypturellus undulatus. Next base: position 1,626,891 of record VWPW01007383.1, on the reverse strand, counting down.
TTTTCATAGCATGGAAACTGTGATTGAGATGCTCTTTCATTTTTTTAAATGTTGGGGTAGTTAATGGTTTGACCTGAATTCCGAGTGGGACAGGTGGTATGGATGTATTCTGTTCTTGTTGAAGAGCGGTTCCGGCAGCTGCTGAAGGGGAAAGCAAACAAATGAAGCTTGTAATGTAGGAATAATGTGAGCCCAAATTTAGAACCATTACACTTCTTGTTTCTTTTCTTTGCTAATGCAAAGGTAGATCTTGCCAACTTCTCAAAACTATTACACAAATACATGAAACACATGTATTTATGAATTCAGGTCATAACTTGTAAACACCCAAAGCCATGAATCCAAAGGACGTAGTAACTTTGTCAAGTGTTGCCTTATGAAGGATCGCTACATTTTTAAAAGAGCAACAGGAGGAGACCAAGATCTACAGCAGGCTGAAGGGACTTTTCTTGAGCAAGCCAAGTAGTTTTATATTGAATTGGGCCGATGTAAACTATATTGCATATTGCTGAGCTCCACATACTGGCACAATACTTATTGTTTGAGTATATGTACACAAAGAGACTTCTGTTAAACGAACCTGCTAAAAGGGTTGCAGAGCTTCAGGTATTGTTTCCTCCTCTCTCTCATTCTGTCTTGTTCTTTGTCTTCATTCTCTTGTATCTGATCATTAAAATAAAGGAGGAGAAATGAAATAGCAAGAGAAAATAGGAGGAGGAAGCAAGGAAGGAAGGCGAGAAGAGGAAAATGCAATAAATGTTAACCCAAAACTTAAAAAATTTTTGGTTTCAATACTTTTTTTTTCAATTTCTCATTGAGATGTTAAAAAATGTAGAGTAAACATGAAGTTTTTTGATTTTTTTTTGAATCATACTTGCCATTTTTCACGCAGCTCTGCTGCCAACTTTCTGACTATGTAGCACAACCAGCTTTTCAGCTACTCCTACAATGGTGCATTCAGAAAAAGATACATGTGCTAATGGCACCTGCACAGCCACTCATTTATGGCAGCAAAGGATCAAGTGAACATGCCAATCAGATTATATATGCAAGCTGGATAACTCGGTGCCTAACTACCTCGCCTGTGTGGGGTGGTATGGCTAATGTGAAGGTACTGGCATGACATGGAGACACATATGTCCTCCAAGGTCAATGCATTTTGTCCACAGCAAGGAACTGTTTGTGAATTAGTAATGAATATATTCTTTATCAGTACAGCATAAAATAGTTATCCTCTGAAATGCAGATTATCAGCATATAAATTTCAGTAATATAATTCTGGAGGAGAAAAAAATACTTAAACCCCAGCATTTAACCCTCAATGTACATATATAGACATCTGCCTCCATTACAGAAATATTTTATATGTATAAATCTGTGTATATATGTGTGTGTGGCAAGCATTTTTTTCATGAACTCTTTATAAAGAGAATGTTCATTTCTGATACTGAAAATATTAAGGCCTAGGGGACACTGGCTAGACACATTATTAGAACCATGAAATAATGCCTGCCACCAGTTTTTTTTAATGAAGACCATCTGTAAATAACTTTATTTTTGGTTCCAAAGAAGAATTCAAATAGTTTTTAATCCATCTGAACTTTTGAGGGATTAGTTATATTCTCATTACTTTTTTTTAACTGACAAAGGACTTTCAGAGGCAATTTTATCATTAAATCAGTTCACCTAGCAGAATATTCTATTTCTTAAATGAAAGAAAAAACACCAAACTTCTACTTCACTGTAACTTCAGCTTTGAACTGCCAGATTTTATTGAATGTACAGTTTTTTTCCTAGTAAAAATAATTTACATAGCTTAGGACTTCCAGATAACATATTTTCTCACTTTTTTTCACATTCATCTGAACAAAAATATTGCTGGGGTTTATGACTGATTCACTATTACCTTTTAGAATTTGCCTCATCATTCTTACATGAGTTTTTTGGCTGCAGAAAAATTTAAGTAAAATTAGGAAATGAGTTTAAGATGCATACAGAAAGAACAACAAAGTAAGTATGCGTTTTCACTCGGACTTTAAAGAAACTGCTTAGTCTGGCTTAAGAGTTTTTTTTTCTTATTTGCAGAACTGTGTTCTTTACTGGAGATTACATCTTTGTAAGATGTAGGAAGAGTGGCATTGCAGCAGTATGTGTGAAAGACAAGAGTATCAGCTGATGGCACACTGACTTTTGCTGTGTGACTAACCTCCTGTGTTCTCGATTCTGTGTCATGGAAATAGGTAATACAGAAATATTTATGCGGGGCTTCTTTGTTCAATCTGTGCCATTTTCATGCAGGAGGTCTGAATAAGTGATTATCATAGTCCTTTTTGGATTAACATCCAGAAATTTTAATTGCTAGCTCTTAAGTATTATTTATAGTCGTACGGTGGGTTTCTAATTCACTGAACATTAAAATAAGTACACAAACCAGCCTTGATATTTTTATATGCAGGGCTATGTTGTTATGTGATGGAAAACAGAATAGCCCACCAAAGTCAAAATGGAGTTACAATGATTTACATGAGCTGAAGATCTGTCTTGAATTTTTCTACAGTATTCAATGTAAAAATCACTATTTATATTACTCCTTGATAGACTGATCCTAGTAGCTTGATCCTGTTTTTTGTGTAGCTTGCAGACTCAAAGATCATCTCTGTAATTTTCCAGGGGTGCCTATCCTGCATGATCCCTCTCTCCTTCACCTGGACAGAGGCTTCTAGTAACAGTTCTGCTTGACTCGTCTGCATCCCTCCTGCTGTATTGCTCACTGTGCAGTCCTGCAGAAAGGGTATTGCCAGGCACAGTTATTGCCCAATATCTCCATGCAGTGTGAGGAGAGAGAATTTGTCCCCAAACCTAACCTTGGATCTTGAAGACTTTTCTTCTCCTCCTCCCCTGTTTGTTCCTATCTATGGCAGGACAACTAGGACCTGCTGGTAGGGCAGAGTAGTCCTCAAACACGGGTGAAAAGTCAGAGATGAGGGGGACATAAAGAGGAGGAATATTTATATATATGTACATATATATATATTTGTATTTAAGACTAAAGAGCAGTCCCACAGTGGCACTGGAGCTTGTTTTGGGTTTAGGGATGCCTTGATTCCTTTATAGCTCTGCCCCAAATGAAAAACAAGTGTGGGAGCCATGTTCTGGTGGGACAGATATGTGCTGTGCCCTCCTGAGCATGAGGGATGCTTGTCATAGCATTTTTGAACTGTATGTGAGAGCATGAAAATTGTTGGGCACAGTGGTGCAGGATCTATCTCCTCTTCCTGGGGATCATCCACACTGGTGAGCATATAGAAAAAGAGGTTTCCTGCCTGCGTTTTCAGCCAGAGCACAGTACTGCATGCAGAAAGGACCGGACGCTGTGTGCATTGTCAGAGAATTTGGCCTCAGGGGAACTAACAGGGATGCTGTGACAGAACACTGTAGACACAATGACCTATATTTCCAATCAGGATTAATAATTGTTCAGGCCATCAAACATAAATAGCTGGTGTTTAGACAAATGAATTTTATATCAAGCTTTTGGTCGTATGTATTCATGCACTGCCACATCAATTGAAAGTAGGATGAGAGCCATCAAAGGAGCAATAGGTTATGGGCCATCTGACTTGATAGGTTCTGGGAAAAGAGTAGGTTTCAGTGCTGAGTACACAGATCAGTGGGGCTGTGCCTGCCTGGGAAAGGAGTGACCAGAATATATTTGTTGCTCATTAGTATGGCATGAGAGGATTCCGTGTAAAGTGTGCGCGCACACACACACACACAGCCACACACGTTCCTGTCTCTGCTTTGGCTGTGACTTTTCCAGTGGCATGTTTACCAGCTAGATTAACAACACTCCTTTTCAGAATATCTGGTTCTGTGGCTATCACTGAACCAGCAGTACCTAGATGCAGAATTTTGTTTCTGTGGGGATGACAGATGCCATGGGCAGAGCAATTACAAATCCACAGGCGTTGCAGAGGCAATGGAGAGCTCCCCTGCGCCCTGAGAGGCTGAGCACTCCCGAGCTCTGACATTCATTTTCCTTTCCATGCCTCTGAGTTGCAAGGATTCTTTCCCTCTGTGATTAGGTGGGAAGCACACTGGGCTGGCCTAACACTTGTACAGGTGGCACCTCCTATTTCATTTTGTTCATATTCATACTGTCTGTAGAAGAACAGTTGCCAAAGGCTGCCACACATTTACCTCAATAAAAAGAATTGGAGGCAAAATCTGGGTATGAGATACGCTAAAATGTTTATGTTCAGAGATGTGTCTGAGCAGAAACCCAGCATCCAGTTCATTCATGCAGAGAAAGGCTTGGAGCCAAGGAAATAAAGTTTGAACTGATCTCTCTACTTGGTACTTTGAGGTCTACCTTTTGCTCCTGGATGTACCTCTAGACATTCTGAAAGAAGGGGTTTTCAAAGATGTTTGCACAAATGTGTTTGCAAATAAGCATCTCCTGTTACAATAGCATAGCAGTAACAGCATAGACTAACAGGCACAAACTAGCTGTTGGATATGCATGTGAAGTCATCAGAGTTGTGTGTACAACAAATAACCAATGTGAAAATTTGGTTTAAACATGTATCTCTCGTCTACCATGTAGAATGCAATGGAATTCAATTCTAGAACATTTCAGTACTTCTTTAAATGACACAAAACTTACTATTTTTATTAGTTTCAGTTCTAAACAAATTACAGGTGGTTGTGATGATGCTTTTGAACTTATGGCTTTTTTAGACTAAAATGAGCAACATCAAAAGTGGATTGCCCCTCTGCGTTCTGTCCTATTTCGTACAAACTGTACTAGCGCTAAGGGATGCAGCCAGGGTCACCAGTGCTGAACACTTCCCAGCATGTGGCCACCTCGCGTGAGCCTCTGCAGCCCAAGCAGCCATCAGCACCCACCTGCCTTGCAGGGGAAGCCGGAAACCACTGGTGACTCAGAGAGGCAGGTGGAGGAATGAAGCATGGACTCTGCTGTGAAGAGCCATTGTAAATCTATCGCCGTGTGGTTGCCAATAGATACATTCTCTTGGTGATCACTGCGACTGCCATGTGTCTCACTCTCCTCTGAGATGTATTTCTGCTTTGACTTAATAACATATGAGCTGAGGGTTCTTCTGGTAATTGCATAGTTGAGATGACTATCTTATTAGCCCCAATAGAAGTGCCACTGCAGACAACCAGATGTGACATTCACCAAGGAGGTACAATACTGAAATGTCTAGCGTTTGTTTTTCACTTATGATTGTAGATATTCACTAATCGCTAAAAGAAGGCTACATTTCTTTTTGATCTTTAAATGTGTATATGATTTTTTTTTTGTTCAAGGAACATTAACAACAGTTTAAAAGTTCTCTTTCAACATTTTGAATTAAGAAGTTTTTGTTTCCTTCATTTTAGCAATTTTGAAATCTTAGCAAACTTAGACACAAAATGATTAAAGACAGATCAGCATTGTAAAAAGATGTTACAAAATTATTGAAATAAAATGTTTTAGCTGACCTCAGCTCACACATTTTTCAATTTTCAATTCATGGAAATTGTTGAGATTTTTGACTTTCATCCTGATCAGAGAGGAAAAAAATGCTAGCAGTTTGAACTGTCTGCAGTAGCAGAAGGCTTTGTCCCATTCTGCTTCAGTCCCATTTAGTTGACCTCTGTTACAAAATTATTTGCTAAAGGCCACTTATTCCTGTAATCTGTAATGGCCATGGAAGAGACAGAATGAAGCAATGGAAGTATTTCCTGAGTATGAAGATCAAAGGAGTTCATAATTTCTGCTGCCCTTTCCTTTCTGCTCTGCTTACTCCCCACATGGGCATGATTTCTTCGATTTTTGCTGGGCAGAGACAAGCAAAACCCCTGGCTAATACAGAAGACTCAGTCACACTCATAGTCTTAACTGCTGCTTAAACTTTCTGCAGGTTTCAAAACTTAAGGATTCAAAGATAGGTTTCAAAAACATAAGGATATTTTTAAATGCAATTAAAAATCTTAATATATTTCCCAAATCCAGAATACAGAAAATGCTTTTTTGGCTACTTGGGAATAATGGAGAAAATTCTGACCACAATGTCTCTTGAAGGTATCCCCAGAGCCAAACTGGAATTTTTATTACTACATGGCCTTTTTAGTCACGCCACTTTTTAGCACTTTTAGTTCTAAAAGTAAAGACTAAATATATGAGCAAAAGTTTCTGAAGCAGTTAGAAGCAGCTTGTTTATAAACTACAGGCCACCTCGGCTCTTGCAAATCTCTTCATAGCTAAGGTTTCCAGGATGTTGTTCAGTCCTGTGCTAGGCAATATATTATCAAGTAATTTTTCACATTGCGGCTAAAGTCAGACTGCGATTCTGTGCTACGTGGAATTCAACCATGTTTCTGTTTAGGGGCCTCTGGCAGTGACTGCAGTCACATAAGTGTAACGACAGAGGTGGAATTGGTCCAAATGAAAGCTGTGGTCAGCCAAAAACACATCGTAGCTCAGACACCACAAACTTACTTCATCAGCAAAGGAATTCAGATAAGATAAGATTCATTTAGTAACAATTTGCTTCTGTTGATGTATAAATGCATGACTCAGATATTACTTCGTAGGACCTCCAAATTGAGGTTCAACCATAATGTACTGAAAAATTAGATTCAGCATTCCCACTCTTCCACAGAAAGGTCTAGGAAAATTCTCAGTTTTTCACTAGATTATTTCATTGAGGATGAGTTATGCAGCCGTTAGGATCCACTAGTACGTGTATTGTAAGAGTGCCCACAGCAGAGCTGCTCACGCACCTTTCCCGGCCCCATCCTGCACGCGGTTTGTAGTATTCTCCAGCCTAGTGGGATAGTTAAAACAGGGTGAGGAATGGTGAAAGGCTGCCATAAATAACCTGGCAGGTTGTGGCTCAGGTAAGGAGAGGTGTCAGGTCTCCTTGTTCCCAATCCAGATGTTATACCACATAAACAACTAGCCATGTGTGCAGTTATTGCTCCTGTTCTGCATTATCTAATCATACAGTTTTTGTTATAGATTCTAAGATTTGCAAGACTCATGAAATGTTACTGTCATTGAAATAAGTCTCCTTAAAGTTTATGGGCTTATGTGCTGAAAAAAATGATTTAAAATATAGCTATCTGGTTTTGATCACAGATACAGAAATACTAGAAAGCAAAATATATATATGTAATATATATTTTATATATATATATATAAATAAGATTTCTTTTTGGTTAGTTAATGCCACTAAATCTACAAACATTGCCATTTCTGACTGGGAGTAAAATATTAGCTGTTAACTCCTCTCTCTTCCTGCTCCTCATTAATCTGAATTGAAAGGATATTACTATATCTTTTAAGCATGCATCGACTGTAAGAAGAAATAGGACATAAATTTCATATCGAGAGTCCTCTGCATAAAATATCCCGTTCCCATATTAAAGTGTAAAATGACCATAAAAAAAATATAACAGCTGATTCCACCTTTACTTTAAGAAGTACCCCATCAGGTTATCAGTATCTAAACATGCTATTTCAGACTTGGTATCAGATTAAAGAAATAAATGAAAAAAGAAGCTTAATGAGCTCTGCTTTAGGTCCTGCTGATTAGTATCAACATCTTGAATTACTAGAAGGGACCGATTCCCTGAGCTCAGATGTGGTTAGTTCCTAGAAGTATCCCGATAAACAGGGCACTTCCTGGGAAGTCCGAGACGACGAACCTCCGTTTCAGAAGTGCATGTGCCATCTTCTTATCATTATCAAACTAACTGCAAGCTAATTCCCTATGGAAAGCATACCTGTGTTCAGTATTATCTGCAGGGTTTTTCTGCAATCCTTACTTCTCCGGAAGCGATCCCATGTCCAGTTTGCTGTAGCAGTCACCATTTTGGCTAGTGGATCATGTGCAATGAGGGGGATAAATCTGGTGGCTTGGCAGTAATTTCAGTCACGGTTTCACAAATATATTTAGACTTCAATGTCTGAGTTACACTTTCCAAAGGGGAGTTTCTGGGTGGTATTTTAAAGTGATGTTGCCTATTTCTGTTTTCTTGGACACACCACTAGGACATGTCTGTTTTATTGGAGACCACCTTTATGAATACTGCACATGTCCCGATCTTTTCTTATGACCTCTTCTTCCCAGAAGTGGAAATGACAACAAATGAGCCTGAGGACACGAGAACCTTCAGGTATCTGGGATCAAAGCCAGCCCTGGAGGGAAGTGAACGGGGGCAGCATCCAGGAGGGAGGAAACCACTTTGACCTCTCTAGAACCTGATCTTTGACCTCTCCAAAACCTTGTGGCTGATTTACTGTTTAAAGCTTCAGCAGCTGCACTGGGCCACACAGCTCAGGGCTTTTTCAGGAAAACATCCCATGTCTCTCGTGTTTGCTCCTGGGACTGTGCAGGGGACACTGCCACCCACCCACCTGCTGGACCCTCTGCAGCGCAGTGCCCTTGGCAGGGAGCAATGGCATCTTTTAAAGAAAATCCCTGGATATAGTCAGCATTTCACAGCAAAACTTTTTTTTTCCCTATAGAAAACTACAATGAAACTAAAATAAGTTTAGAAAAACGATGATAAAGAAACCTCCATTCTTCTAGTCAGGTCAGCATTAAATAACAGGTTATTTTTATGTTTGGGGTCAGTGCAATGTGAGCAGCTACACTCTGGTAGTAAGTTGATAATCTGCATTCAGACTTTGAAAAAGTACAAAGAAATCCTATTTGTTAAGTCTAGATGCTGTCTCTGGTCCAGCTCATGTACCTTTCTGTGCTTCAACTTGTAAGTACTTGCAGCTAGAGAAATGGGGAAAAAATCCTATACATTTCAATGAAAATTCACCACATTTCCAGCAAAATGTATGTAGAAGAGACCAAATCATACTAGGATCCGGCAACTGAAAATCCTCTAGAACCCCGGGGGAAGATCTTTTCCCCATTTCTGTTGCCACTGACGAGCATTCAGTTTTCCTTTACAAAGTTCATTCCTTACTCTGCCAAAAGACTGCTGGCAGGCATTTTTTACATGAAACAGACAGTCTGTAATTAAACACTTGTAGATGGCTGAATTCAGTGAGTTATGAATGCTTTGGGACATATAAACAATCCTACACAAGAATTGCTTCAATAAGTTGAGTCAACAAAGTGAATGGGTTCTAAGCGCAACTTAATAAAATCTGTAAGACAACATAGCTACACTTCGCTCACATTAAACTGGTATTATGAGAACACTGTGCTTTCAGGACTTTTTTTTTAATTGGGGAAGTCAGCAAGAAAGAAACGTTCTTTGCGTTTCACTCAAGGTAAAAAAGAATGAATGCACCCCACAGCACAGCTCAGACAAGAGAACAAAGAAGAAACCTGTAGAATATACCAATAATTCCCCTGGGGAAGAGAACTGAATATTTTTGCTTTTTTTTTTTTCTCCCCCAAATAATATCATCCCTCATTCCTTGCAGCTCTTGAGAGACCATTTTACTCCCACTCTTCAGTTCAGTAAATGTTGGAACAACTTGGATCAGTAGGTTTATGGTAAGGCTGACAAGCTGTTAACTTTTTGACTGTAATTTTAACTCATACAACATAGCAGCTTTGCAGCAACAGATGAAAGATGCAGGGAATTTTTACTCTGGTTGAGAGGTAGAGTGAAGCATTTGTGGGTTCAGTGTCATGTTAACATGGCTAAGCTGCTTTTGTGATCTGATACTCTCTTCACACTGAGAAGAAAGATCTATACACACTTTGTGATTCTGGACCAGGGTTTTCTGTTTTGGTCAGTCCTTAGTGTATTTAGCATGGAACTGCACTGTACAAGAGAAAGTACCAAATTGATTCTGAGTAGCTTTTCTTAAGCCCAAAATCTGACAGGGTACTATAGGTGTAAATGTAAGTGTAAAACACCTCATGTGCCCTTCCTAGGAAAGCAGCATAGCTCCAGCTCAGTAACAGGTGCCAACTCATGTGGGAGCAAATTTAAAATGGTTTGGGAAATGTTGAATATTTGGTTTTGACTGAAAACAAAATATTTTGACATTTCTGAACTGATTTTTTTCCTAAACATTCTGGTCTCCGAAAATGCCAAATTGAGATAAAAATAGTTTAAAGAAAATCATCTCTTTTCCCTGCAAGGAAATTTCATCTGTCAGCTAGCTCTACCATCCAAAACTAGTCAAGGACAGGAATAAGGAGAAAACACATGTCCTAAATAGGTGCTCCCCTGTCTATTGCTGAGCCCAAGGAGTGGAGTTCAAATGGGAATCATTTGGATTAAACGGCCTGCCTTTTCCTTAATGGTCTAATTTTATAGCAGTAGCCATGACTATCAAAACAACCAAAACAAAGAAAAACATGAAGTTGGATTTAGACTGAGTACCTTCTGTCTGCCTAAGAGGGAGACATCCAAACCAAATCCTTACTCCTAAACACACCCTGAATTCTCAGGACATATGTCTGGGGATCCATCTAACTCATACTCATCTGTGCTCCCTGTAGTTACACCAGGTAACTTTTAACAAACCACCTGTAGGCTTCCATATTGCTCTAAAGGGTTTAGGTTTTACAGCAACCTGGAGTTAGGTAGTTAAAAAGAGAGACAAAGTGGCTTTAGGCCAATTTCTATGTCCTATGATCTTGGCATTGCCAGTGGCTGCTGAACTATCTTGTGGCTAAGCCCAGCAGGTCGTACTGCTGCCCGACAGGTCCTACTGCTCTGGTTTCTGACCTCCCTTCCCTCTGCGTAGTTACTGGCAGTGGTTCGGTCAGGAGAAACCTGGGTTGTCCTGTGAGCCCTGTGGCAATAGGCTCCACTGGGGCTCTCCCTCCATCACTCTCACCTTGCTAATGACAGTACTGCGTCCTACGTGTGTTTCTCTGTCTGCAGCTCTGCTCAGTGATTGCATGGATGTTTCCCATGGGTCTCGCTCATGACCTGCTCTCATTTCTCCCTGCTGCTCCTCTCTATCCTCTCTATCTTCTAGACTCTGTCCACTTCGAGGTTTGCTTCATAGTTCTCTCTGCTGGCTTTAGATTCTGTCTACCTCCATCCTTCACCTATGTTGAGCCACTTCTTAGTATTTCAGGTGGGAGAGAAAAGCAAAGTGTCTCAGACTATGGCATTGTTGTTTTACAGTAGGGTTAGTGTTTGGACTGGGGAAATACTTTAGGCACAATTTTTTTTAATAATCCTTATTTTTTGAAAGGAAAAGTAGGCTGTTTCTTGGCAGCATCATCTGTGAGAAATGGGATCCTCCCAAACATTTGGGAAAAATCTCCATTGCCAGCTCCCACACATCACATTATTTTTCCTTTTGTGTTGTGTAGTCTCTGAAACCAATGACTAAACATGAAGGAAGATGTAAAAACTAATGGAGTCAACTACAAACCTTACTCCTGTGCCCACTGCCCTGAGTGTGAGGACCACACTGGCCAGAAGGCCAGAAAGGGGGCATGTGTGTCTCCCTAAAGGCTGGCAGAAGCTCTGGGGTTCCCCAGTACAGCGCCTGTGGGCTCTCCTGATATCACATAGGTATGTAATAGCCTTGTATTGCTAGACTAGCCCCATCTGTGAAAAGCTGAGGCAAGATGATTTACTACATGCGGGAAGAGTGTTGTTTCAGACAACAGATCTCTGTCAGGGCTTAGAATGTATCCAATATAGAGCAAAATGCCAGATGAAAAGAGCCATCAGTTATGTTCAGCCTGTAGGACAACACAGAGTGCCCTCGTAAATTCATCTTTAAAGAAAAGACACAATAGCTTTGTTTTGGACATTCTGTTAGGTGATGTTTTCTTCTGCTCCGCTCATAAGCCCCTTCTTTATCTCCAGGGAGCAAATGGAAGTAGGCAATGGGTTTCTGAAGGCTAAAACAGCAGGTAGACTGTGTGTATGAGAGAGAGATTGATGGGTCCAGCCATAGCACAGCCTGTTTTCCCTGCTCCAGCTTAAAAACAGCTCAGAAAAAAAAATAAAGAGCAAAGGAATTGAAAGCGCATGAGGTGCTAGGGAGTGAGAAGACACATTTTTCATTGAATCCCCCTTCTTATAAAGAACTTGACGCAAAAATGTCAAATGAGATATTTAGACGAAGGGCACGCTCTTTTCAGCTCTCTTGGGAAATAGAAAGAAAAGAAAACTTGAACTTCTTGCTTGGAAATGTATCTTCTGTGAGGGATCAGAGAAAATTCTAAGGGACAAATTGAAGCCGTGACGGATGATTTGTGGTTGTGACTTTTCAGTGGAAAGGATGTTTTTAATTTCAAGTTCATGGAAAAATCTCATAAAAAAAGGAAGAGAGTGGTAAACATGAACATGAATATGACTCAGGGGATTTAAAATGTAATGCAAAGCCTAAAAATGTGGCTAGTGACAAGCAGGCAGTCAAACTATAAATATAAGTAGTCACGAGAATCTGGTCTGATATAAATGGCCTTAGGAATTTGAGGGGGAAAAGTACATTACATAGGAGATGCTGAACCCACGTCCTAAATAAATGTTAGATACACTCACTGGGTTGCATATTTCCGTTACTATTTTTATAAATTTCCTAGTCAGAAGAGTCTGTTCTGGACATCAAGTCTGACCTTCTTCATAACTCACACCATGCAGTTTCCTCCAGTAATTCCTGCAGTAAACCCCAAAAGCCACAGTTGAGTTAGAGCTTATCTTACACCAGGGCAGGCCAGCTTGCATTGAAGACGCCAGCTGACAGTTATCAGATCTCTGACCACTTGCATTTGGTGTTAAAAACCATCATCTTATTTCCAGGTTGGACTCTGCAGCTTTTAGCTGCCAGCCATGGAACTTTAATTTGTCTTTTAGATTTAGGAGATCCTTAGTCTTGGTTATAGCATATATAGACCTGTCTTTTTGATGCATTGTCATTGTCCCTTCACACTGGACCCAAGGAGTAAAAATGCCAGTGGTGCCTGGGTTACAGGAGGAGACAAGCTCCTCTGTTCATGCTTGGCACTCACAAAATCTGACTCAATAGACAGATAAAACAGGCAGAAGCAGAAGATGCTATAAACAAGGGAATGAATGGAAGTATTCTTGGAATATTTGCTTGGAAGTATTCTCCCTACTTAAGGGAGACCACTAGGCAAATCAGTAACATCTCTGGAACAAGAAATACCTTTCCTGTATGTTTACTGTATATGGAACATAGTTGGTTTTCATTTTTTAATATCAGAGAATTGTATGCCTTTGCAAAGCTATGCTATACGCTATCTAAGTGCATATTTTTAGAAAACAGATTTTACAAACAGGTAGGGGAAGTTTCATATGATCTAAGGTTTTGTTGTGAGAGCTGCATCAACTTCGGGACTAACTACATAGAAGATATGATTATAGTTTCAGCCACTCATATCTCAGATTTGCTATTAGGATTTTCCCTCTGAACAGCACTACATTTCTCCTGTCTATATTGCAAATCTAAAAACATGTGCTTTTTTTTTTCCCCAGGATTCTACTAGAAAGACAAATCACATCTGAAAGGATTATTTTGGTCTTGGTCTGTAGGAATGTCTGTTTTTAGTATATAATAGTTACCATGAGCCATTAGTGCGTCTGGCTCAAGAACACACCAGACACTATGTCCGGACAGACGCCTAATGACACGCAGTCACAGTTCCTGACAGACTTGTATACAGCAACAAAGGAAAAAAGTGAAGTGCTGAATTCCTGTAAATGGTTAGAGAGAAAAATTAAAAATAGTACGCTAAGGAGAACAGGCGACATAAGGTGTATATTAAAAAAAAATCTCTTCTTCACTGTGGAATAGCAAAATATTCCCTGGAGCTATGAGCCAGATTCTGTGAGGTAGCTTACACTCTTTAAAGGGAGGTATCTTTGAAGTTTCTCATCACTACGGAGGATTTCCGCTCTATGGATTTCATTATTGGGAGATGCCTCCTCAGGAGCTTTGCATTATTTACCTCCTGCAAGATCTTCCCCTCAGCTTGTTTCCTATTGTCAGATTTTTCAGAGTGCCATAGGGGAAGGGGAGTCGTTCTCTGCTGCAGGTAACCTGCCCACATTTTGCAGCAGTGCAGCCATGCTGAACTGAGGGCAAATTGCACTTTCAGAGGATATAAAATGAAAGAACTGTTTTGGACAAATATGGTGATAAAATATATCATATAGGTTTGCTTTTTATTCATTTGTATCTCTCCTTTCTCATCTTCTCTCAGTCCTGTTTTCATTTTTCAGATTGCTGGAGAGCTGGAGATTGCTTGCCTTCTTTGGTGCTTTGGCTGAATTGCTACAGAAAAAGAGATATAGGGAAAGAACAACCTCTTTGGCATCTCTAGTTTACCGACTTTTTATTTTGGCCACAGTAGAGGTGAAATATTGCCATGTTTCTTTTTAGTATTATCTGCTTGCCTGCCAGTTGTATGTAGTTTCTCCTTACATATTCCCTTGTTAGTCCAAAAGAAAACAAAGGCACAAGAAAACTATTCAGAGACTACAGCTAAATTTTAAAAACTCAAATTTCATGGGAACCAAATAGGATTTCTTTCAACAAAATATTTTGGTGACAAGTTTACAGCTTTTAGAGCAGTGATTTTTTTCATATCTAGCATTAACAGCCCACAATTACACTGGTCCTCTCCTCTGTCCAGGTGAGCCCAGCACTAGGAAGGACAGGCCATAATGTGTCCCATTTGGGTCACTCTGCATGGGAATCCTAGCAAGCAGCAGGTCATTTGCTTTGCACTTTGTAGCCAGATGGTGCATGTGGGCAAGCAAGAGATGTTGCATTAAAAGCTTGTCCAGATTTCTCTTCCTTTTTTCTTTCTCCACTCACATGGCTCTCAACATGTGCTGCAGTTCAGCAGAAGGGAGATGGGGCTGTCAGAAAGAAGCCATCACTGTTTATTATTAATTAATCTGCTCTGCTATTTAGCAAATCACTCATGACCTGATCTTGATTTCTTCACATTTTTGACATTTATGAGTATTTACCTGGATAATTTGCCAGGAGAATTTCCAATATGCTGTCGTTTATCCTGACGCTCACGAGTCATCTCTTGTGTTCTTTAGTCGGTCACCTAATTCATGAGAGATCATTTACGATGTCTGAATAAAATAGCAGATTTAGTCTGGGTAGGAATTTTCAAATGAGTAAACATGTGAGGTAAAATTCAAGGAACTTGCAGGATTAAGAAACACTTTTGGGAACTGCGCAGTTATTTTAATACTCACAAATCTCAGTGTGACACTATAAGTAAAAGCAAATGGTGCAGCAGCCTTTTATTAATGGAAATATTAACAAATAGGAACAGGGAAGAATTTTTCTATTGTAATTGTCTAAGTTCTAGCCAAAGTATTATTTTTTAACTGCCACCCTGGATACTTCGGGGATGAGTGTGCTGAAGAATAGACGCGTGGTTTACAATCAAACAATATATAATAAAGGAAGGGGATGGGCTTCTAAGGTCTCTGAAGAAATAATGCTGGTTCCTTCTTGAACTTTCTCTGTGGGGCTGTGATTTAGTTTTTGCTGGCTGTCTCACAGCTTCAAAGTGTGGAATGGAGAAGTTTTGACTCCACTGTTTTTCAGGCAGAGTTAGAATCAAATCAACTACATTTCTTACAATTGGTTACTTCTTTCCCTGCTTTATTTTCCACTAGGAAGGCCGGAGGTCCTTGGCTTTTTTTTAACTGTGAATGCCTTTTCATTGCAGTGCTCATCGCCCCACTAATATTCCTTGTGCTCTCTCTTCTTTGTAATGCAAATACCACTATGTATTTTAGCTTTTTTTTATTTGCAATTTAAATTACAGATCCTAAATAATTAAGATTATAACAGAAAGCTGGATTTTACAAATCAAAGTTTCTTCAAAGGCATTTGAATTTGTTGTTTACACTGTGAAACTTCCATCTGCTTCTTTTAAATCTTAGGATCTTAGGATCTTTTAAATATGCTTACTATATTTCTATGCTAAATATGCTTGCTATATTTCAATGAAAACAAACTCTCTTTATGAGTCATATATAGGGATCATATAGAAAGAAATGGATTATGTTGCAGATATATTTTTGTAGCTCTTTTATAAAAATTTTCTATGTTCTTTAAGCCCATTGAATCTCCTTTAGCTAAGCTACAGAAAAGGCTGGATGCACGCATAAGCAGTGGTAGTGCCAGAATATGCCCGTGAGGGAAAACAGTATTCGTAGCATCCCTTTTAACTTGAGGAAGTTAGATCCTGGCTGGAAGAATTTCTTTTCTGCACTTGACCTTCAGATTAGGTTCGCCTGAAGTAGAAAAACATCCTAGTGTTAGTCCGTATTTAGGGTCCTTCGGACGGATGCTGACCGTTCCTCCTGGGCAGCATGGCTCAAGGCCAAGGAGGCCATGGGGGTGTCACTTGGAGGTTTAAACATATCCTAAGGCCTGACTGTCGGTGGTAGCTGTCCTTGAAGACGCTTGCAAGGAGCAGATAAATCCCCGCATGGCAGCGGGACGGGCAATGAGCACTAACCCAAGCATGGGCCACACAGCACAGGGAACGCACGTAAATACGGAGCCATTCCTCCTACGTGAGCAGCACAGCCTGAGCTGGGGGCTCTGGGATGGCTGGAGGTGGCAAAGGGCTCTATGGAGGGGAGACTTTGGCCGTGCGAAACTCCAGTTACGTGAGTCCTTCTGTGATGGGCTCCTTTTTTCCAGAGTAACCGACCGCCTTGGGACGGGATACCCTGGGTAGTTCTGCCTCCCGAAGGAAGCTTATCAGCGACTCTTCAAATGGCCCTGCTCTGTTTCTAAGCTGAAGGATGTCATAAATGCGACTTCATGGCCATTCAGGACTTGAGAGAAAGCAATGAGATGTGAATACACTGGTGTCAAATCTGGGCTTACATTTTCTTTCTGATTACATTTAGTTTGTTGTAGTAATGAAGCATTCAGAAAATCCTGAAGTTAGGAAATAGCAAGAATTATTATTTTAAAAATATTTTACACAAAATGTTTTATTTGATGTGGAAATAGGTAGTATGGTGAACCCATGACTATTTTTTTAAAAGGCTTTAAAAGATACTAAAATGCAGGAATTCTTGGAATAAATTCCACCTTGACTACATAATTTCCACTTCATTAAAAAATAAAGAAGAAATAAAAAAATATCCAGTCTTCGCTAGTGATTTAGCTACCAAATTTAAACGTTGGGTACCTGAGATGACACCAGTAGGGAGCCATAAGACGAGGTGAGGATGGCTCTGGCTGCGGCGGGCGCTGGGCAGGGAGCAGGGCTGCGCTGCCGTACGCGGCTGGCGATCCCACGGCCGCAGCGCGTCACGGCCCACAGAGCTCCCCGCTCCGGCGGCACCGCAGCCTCCTGCGCCCGCCGCCTTCCCCAGGAATGTCAGGAATGCCCTCGGCATCCACCGGGGAAGCTGCTGGCTACAGGCGCGCAGCGGCACTGGGACGTGGTGCTCCAGTAAAGAAACGCCCATCCCTTCGAAGCCCCTGGACTGTTGGTTAGTTATCTGGGGAGAGGAACATTTGTTTTCAATGACACTAAATCCTGTTTAATAAGAAATCTGCTTCCTCAATATCTATCCATATTGTTTGCTACTTGTATACAAGCTAATGTTGTCCTTTCCTCCCCAAAGTGTCTGATATTTATTTCTTAAATAACTTTAATATATTCGGAGCTATCAGTAGTCACAATGAAGAATTACTCCTTTTTAGGGCCCTCTCTGGAAGTGGCAGATGAGAACAGTAAAGTGATCGAAGAACAGTTTTGGTACGGGGTTGCTGTTAGAAGGCATCGAGGGAGTGGGTGATATGTGTGTGAGCAGAGCTTGGACAGTCAGTGGTGAGGAGGAGCTGCAGGCCGTGCGGACCGGGCCCTGCCGTCCGCGGCATTAATCACACGTGTCAACCTCAGCAAGGCCCGCGATGCTGGCGCCGCACGAAGCAGCTCTTGTCCCCTTGCAAGTTCATGCATTTGCAGCAGTCACCATACAAACTGTGGCGCACGTGAGCCGTCCGGGGCTCTCGGTGAGAACCGGATAAACTGTTGCCCGAAAAAATGGCTTTTGGTCAGTAGCAGCAAACTGCAATATAATATACATAAACACATGCACATGTATGTATATGGAGATTCTTTTGCTTTTGGCAAGAGAGCTTTACTTTAGCATCTTGTCCCAATTTTGGTGCCACCAGCGGTTTGAGGAAATTGATTCTCAGTGCTGGTATGAAACCATATAACTCATTTTTCATTGTCTCCAGATTTGTTTCTCACCAAGTTAAAAACTGACGAAACTGCCTTTCCTCTGAGGCAGCACGACATAAATGTTTGAAATTTTACTAACTGGATTGCTGCGTAGTGACACGCTTCTTTATTGTTAGCCTCAAATATATTGTTTGACAGATTGAAAAGATGTATTAGGGAAATGTTATTTTTCTTTACTAAAGTAAATGTCAGACTACATAACCTTTCCCCTCTCTCTTTCCCATGGTGGAGATCCATGCGTTTCATCATTTGTTAACAGACTGGTGAAGAGTTAACACAACATTCTTTCATAGTGGTGGAAGAACCTCACGTGTTTTTCATTTACGAGTTTGGAAACTTGCAGAAAGGTTACCGCTGGCATGTTATTAAAAAGACTGATATGTCTTTGAAGTACAGCCTCTGTCATCGTCTTTTACCAAATAACAACACAAATCCTCATTAAACACTTCTCATTATTATTTTTTTTCTTTTAGTAGACTTTTCTTTCAGAGCAGTAAAAAGGAATGCAAGGTAATGATTTGAAAAGGTATCACAAAATACCACACGCTGTTTTGCAGGAACTGGATGGTAACTATAAGGGAACATGGTAACTCTACAGGAAATAAAAGTAACTGTGCAGTAGATTGTGTCATCACTACCTCTGTTATCTCTTGATCAATACAGAAAATATAGTATTGCAAAAAAATCTTGCTACATTTTTCCCTTTTATTGAATAAAGTGAAATAGGAACAAGAATTACTGTTCTGTTTTGCATTTTCTTGTGATAGCAAATTACTAGGTTATATGTTTACCATGGTTCACTCTTGCAAATCTAGCATCTGCTTAAGATTTGGAAATAGAAAGACATGTTTATTCTGTCTTTGTATGTCTCTGCACTGACATGCCCATATATCAAATATAATATCCCTCTCACATTCTTTCTTAATCTGCTGCTCATGGGTGTTGTTAGACACAGGATATAGATTCAATATATTGGTAAGGGGGTCTGTCTGCTTGATCATATTTAAAGGCGTAGATGAAGAGTGCAGGGGCAAAGAGAGCACAGCTGCATCCACGCGGGTGCTAGCAGTGTGCTGGTGCAAGGTCCCAGGATCTTTGTGGGCTTCCTTGGGAACGTGTCTGTTCTGCCAACTCTCTCCCAAAAATACTGGCTTGGATGCTGTGACAACAGCAAAAAGGAGGTAGGAGTGCGAGCTCCAGGGACACAGCTTCAGGACTGCTCCTTTTCTCACTGCCCTTGAGGAGCAAGACAAGTGTCATTAACACTCGAGAACACGAACCTCCTGCAGAGCACTGCCTTCTCACTCGCTGTAGGGCAAACCACACCTACACGCTCGGGCATGTGAATACAGGAAGGAAGCACCATGCAGGCTGGAAAGGACCTCGTAGTTCAGAGTCCTGCTCGAAGCCGGTCTCTGCTTTGTCCTTTCTGGCAGCATCAGCAAAGCATCTTCCCTTAAACCTACAGACCTAAACCACAGGCCTGCAGAGCACTTCCATGTCACACTGGTTATAGAAAGAATATTAAAGGGTAGATCTTCTCTGCATAGTCAGGGGATCCTGAAAACACAAGAACATTACTGAAGTCTTATAATAATGATGAGGAGTATAACAGCTGAGAAATTGCTACTGCTCTCATGATGCTTCTGAGCATGATTTAATAAAAATGATGGCTTGTGCCTGCAGAGAGGGACAAAAGCCAATCGTAAGAATCTAGAAGCTGTTCCCGGTTGTTAGATGGCAAACCAGGAGGCAGAGCACATAACTGTGCACTGGATGAAACACAAGTTCTGACAGCTTTAATAAAACAAGGGATGCTTCAGTCCATTCTTCAATACAGATTGTTTTTATACCAGCTGACAGCATTAAAATAATCTACATTGAATTTGGTTAGCACAGTAATGTTTTCTATTGTTTAGAAATGTTTGGGATGCTCTAATAACTGAAAAACTTCAGCTGATCTTAAGCAGTGGCATGGAATGGTAGTTTGTTATAAGACTTTTATAGATTTGGCTGCTTCTCTTTATGTAGTAAAAGACAAAAACAAAAAGATCTGGAACACACATCTGTAAAATGGCTATTGCCTTTAACTTCTGTGTACAACTATAGGAAAATAATAAAAAAACGGTACAACATCTGCTCTTGTACCAGGTATTGCTCCAGAAATTGTCAGAGTTGCCCAGTTTAGTTCAAAACATAGTCATAATTTTTCCTTCTACCTGCTCAAAGACTCAAAATATGAATAGAATTTCAGGAATAGAGGGAAGCCAAGAAAGTTTTGTCCTGAACTTTCCATACATTTGTCCCTTACTTCTTGGAAATTCAGGTGATCTCACTATAAATGTATGGTAAACAGCATTTAATAAGAACATTTTCAGAGCACCGTATGGTTTCAATAATATTTCGTTTATATAACATCCACTGACTTTATTATTCAATGGAGAATAATTACTATACTGAAATAATATTAAAATGTTATTTTTGAGAATTAAGAAATAGAAATGTATTTTTAAAAATTAGAGTCAGCTATTCTGAGTAGTTCTGGAAGGGCTGCACACCCCATTCATTCCTTATATTTGCTTCACGCTGAAGGGCGGAAATACAAGCAGCAGTCCCCTGGTCATCCGAACTCGGAAGCAACGTTTCGCCAATCTGACAGTACAAGGAAATCCCCAAACCAGATGCTACTTTGGTTTGACTTATTTTGTTTTATTTTATTATACAACGAAATATGCACAGCAACAACCATCTGCTGCTGTTAGTGACCCTGCTGCCTGGCACGGCGACAGGGCACAGCACGGTCCTGCATGTTGTCTATCTGCCGGTTTACCTCCATTTCCTTTCCTAAGTCTCATCACCAAGTGATACACTGTGTGCTGCCAGCCTAACAAATTTTTGCAGCACCTTTGTCCTACTAGAAGGTTCAACATGGGATGCGAAACAAAAAAGCAGAACTGAGCTCTTCTAGAAGATTGTAATGCAAGAAAAAAAATCCTTTCCTGTGGTTTGTTGAAGCCTGTTTGCTTTCATGCTTTATAATAATCCATGGCATTTAATGATGTCTTCAATAAACATCACTAACATTTTCTTCCTTTTAGATGTTGGTGATTAATGTTTTCTATGTATTCAAAGAATTCATTTTATGCCACAACCACAACTACAGCTTCCTGCAAAAACAACTTCTAGTTAATCCCTTACTAATACTCTAGTATTTAGGCAACTATCAAAAGTTGTTTATTGTCTTGCAAGCAACAAAGTGAGTGTTTTCATCAATTAATGGAGCTATTTAGATACTTTTCTTTAGAAGTTTATTCCTTTCCTTTGGTCAGGAAGGGGAAAAGGGACTCTTAAATACACCCCAGCAATAGAAGCTGGAAACCGTTTCTTCAGATGACATTTTTAGGTACAAGGGGCCAGCACGCAAGGGCAGGGCACTCAGAGCTCCCTGCAGGCCCTGCTGTTGTCCTTGCTAGCAGCAGCGGTCCCCAGGGTGACCGAAGCAAGGACAGCTCGTAGGGCCATTTCCAGGACAAAGGTACCAGCTGCTCGGGGGGTGCAGACCGAGGCCTACAGGCGGCTGCACAAATGCGAGATAACTCCGGCGTGGTGTGATGTGTCACGTCAGGCAGGTGGTGTGCTTAGGAGCACAAACCGTCACGCTTATTCAGCGCGTCCCTGACCTTTTCAGGCAGCCTTCCCACAGAGGTTATGCCGCAGGCTAAAGGCATCTTCCCACCTGACATCACCACTTCCGTGGCTCTTGCAGAGGGAATTTCTTCGCAGCAAGTGTGCTCCCGTTTGTTCCAGTGAATCCGGCAAAGGCAGGAATGAGCCCTCCCCAGTCTGGTTTCCTAGATGCATGAGTGCAGAGGGAGGAATTTAAACACAAAACAGAGCTGTTAACAATTTGTCAGGGAAACATTTTACATACACAGTTAGGATTCCTTTACCAAGCTTGTGCATTAAGTTATTCAGTCTGTCATGTGTAGCACTCATTTCCCAAATATTACACAATTCACTTCCCCGATCCCTTTCTTCTCTTGGGATAAAACAGTGAATCCCACTCACTTCTCAACCTGTGGCAGTGTTGACAAACCTGTGAGCCCTTGACTAACCAACCAGTCTCTGACTTCATGTGAATTACCATATTAGATGGCAAAAGTGCCTAATATGTGTTGGAAAGGTTTCTTCAGTCCCCAAGAAAGAATAGGGTCCCCACACATACTCTATGGCTACTCATAATGAGACTGTGCAAAATGGGCAAACAGGAGCAAAGCCAGCGCAGGGCTCTGACCCGCTGGGTAGGAAGCACTTGGGCAGAGGAAACCTCTGCTGGCTCTGGTGCGCCAGAGAGGGGACACGCAGTGCCCGTCTCCAGCCTCAGCTGCACCAGCTCCTAATCCTTAAATTATATTTCTTTGGGCTGATTTGCAGCTGATTTCAAGGAACAGCTACCCATATTTCAGGCTCACAATTTCAGAAAGTTCCAGCAACAGTATTTTAGAGGAACGATGAGGCTCGAAGAGAAAAGCAAAAGGGTTAACGGATTCTCCATGCACCGTCATCAGTCTCCACGGGGTGTAGGAGGAGTGCAGAACAACTCTCTAAAGGACAGAAGTGGAACCTGCCCTTTTCCTTGCCTGCCTGCTCTGGGCCAACAGCTCGTACTCTACAAATAAAAGCGTGGAAAATGTTAGAAACGTTTAAATCGATTCAGGTCTTCCTTGCAAATCAGGGATTTACTCCACTGATATAAACAAAGGCTGAGCATTGCGCAAGCCCTTCAATCATAACCAGTGTGTGACAAACATTTATATCAACCTGAGTAGTCTCTCACGAGTTTAATTTTTTAATTCAGCAGCATTCAGATTTTTCATTCCTTTGGAGGACTTTTTTGTTTCCCAAAAACTTCTGCAAGGACATTTGGGAAGGCAGAGGGTGGAAGGAGCTAGTATTAAAATACAAATTATAACAACTCAAAGGACTTTCTCCAGCTTCTGCTCATTTCTGTGATTTATGACTTAAAATAAAAATGAGTAGCTGAAAATAATATGTTACAACAAAACACGGTGACATTGTATATTCCCAGTCTTTGTTGTTTTGCTTGGAGGCCGGGTACAGGGAATTTTATCTATAAATCAAGCTCTTGGAAATCCACTTGCTGAAATCATCGTCAGACTAAAACACTTACGTGATGATTTTTGTAAGCAGTTCCATGAATATGTTGTCATCAGCTGGATTCTCAAGAAAACATCCTAGGTGCTTTCTACTCCACTTGGAAAGACATGAATCAGCACAAGCAGGGCACACCTGACAAAACAGCACCCAGGCAGGTCGGCACAGGAGCCCCTTCGTGGCGCTGCCCAGCTTCCCAACTCCCGCAGTGCTCCCGTGTCCCAGGCGGATGGTGCTTCCCGCAGCCAACACCTGGGCACCCCCTTACACCCCTCTGCCTTCCCTTGGCCCCGCTGCTCCCACCCGCTCCCCTTCCCAATGTGTCACCTCAGCTTGATCTTAGCCACCTCTTTTCTCCCAGCAGCACAAATCCACATCCCAGATCCATATCCTCCTCTCCTCTGTCATCCTCTCCTCACCTTGCCCTCACCCTTCTCCCTCCATTCCTCCGCTGCTCTTCCCACCTCCCTCCCTGCTGCATTCAGAGCATTCAGAGAGACACCTGCATCCTGGCCACCGGATTTCCTAAGCACACGGGCAGGTCAGGGGAGTAGCTTGGTCTTCATTCTGGCTATCAGTTTGGTGACGACCAAGGTTTTAAAGATCTTTTGAAAAAAGGGGTGTTATGTGAATGTAAATCATTAAACACTGTCGATCAATAGTAATCATCTCAATTTTCTCACTGTTCATGTTTCCAAAGAGGGAACAGCTACTAGCCTCTCTTTGACTCTTCATATTTATACATAACTCCTCCATTTAACTCCTTGTTCCTAAAAAAAAAAAACAAAACCCAAAAATGACTGTTTCAGTCATTCTCTTCTTTATTTTTAAATTAAAGGCACACAAAATTAAAAATCTTGGAAAATTGATATACTTGAGGCGCCGGCAGCTCTATCAGTCCCATGGTGTGGGTGTGGATGTTAATGAACGTTATTCCTTTGGCAGTTAAAAGCTTTCTAATTTCCAGTCTCAAATCATGCTTAATTCTTTATGTTATATGTCTCCTTCTTCCTCAGCGATGCTTATTTAGGCTGCAATTCAAGAAAATGAAAATAGCTCTATGTGCCCTCTCTGTATTTGTTTCACTCAGTTCAATAAACTGAGCAATTTTGATCCAGTTCTCTGATTTCCTTGAGCACGGAGGACATGGACTGTGCACATTTTTCACTGTGAATGAGGTGCTGTGTATAAAAGCGTTAATACATTCCTCTATCTACTGCAAACGCCTGTACTAGTTCCTCTTAAAATCACCTAGACATTTGACTTTTTCCTGGAAATTTACAGTCATCAGGTGATTGATTACTGCAAATAACTTTTTCTCCTTCTGTTATTTGCTTGGACTTTATTCCAACACACTTGATTAGGCTTTCTAGTGCAGGCCACAGCACTTCAGCTCAGCTCTATCTATTTTTAACTGGTAGGCCTTGTATGGGAAAGCTGAGGGCTGCTTACTGTCTATTAGTCATGAGCCCCCTGTGGATTTTATTAATAAATTGTTTGTTGTTGCCATCAAAAACAAATCACTGGCACTATAAATCACTAATTCCTCTCACCACTTCTTGACTGTCAGTAGCCTAAGTAGTAATTCTGTCTGTAAGTAGCTGTGCTAACAGTGGTTTTGTAACTTCA
The DNA here is from genome assembly GCA_013389825.1 of Crypturellus undulatus. NCBI lineage: Eukaryota > Metazoa > Chordata > Aves > Tinamiformes > Tinamidae > Crypturellus > Crypturellus undulatus. The sequence goes on along the minus strand of VWPW01007383.1, from coordinate 1,601,845 downwards.
ACTACATTTTACTGAGAGCAAAGTAACTCATGGGATTCTGCTAATCAAATAGGTTTCCTTGAAGAGCTCCTATGAACTCAGCCAAGCCAAAGCCTGGTAAAAAATCTTTCTTTTTTTTTCCCTAGCAAATCTTATGACTACTAATGTGTCAATGACACATGGGATTTTTCACACAGACAACGCAAACTAATTTCATATGCTTGAAGAATCCAAAAGAAGCCTCTTAAAACTGCGTTAATCTGGAATACGCAGAAAACAATCTCATGAAGCCCATGTTATTTTTCATAAAGAACGAAAAATAGTTCATAAAACTATAAAATAAATCTGCTAAGATCTAGAGTCCCATTTTGCTCAGTGACTTTGTAAATATAAATGATAATATAAAAATTAATCACAAGAGGAATCCTAGTAAACATCTGTTGTACTTTGGACTTGAAGTCCGAACAACAAAGACATCAGCACAGCTGTAAAATGTCACTTACTAGCAGGCTCATGGATTCCTTTCAACTGAGTCAATTAATAGGTAATGTTTGCATGTTTAATCACAGGTTGAGAAGATGTGTCTGGCAAACAAGACCAGTTGCATAAGGGAAGAAAAATCCTACATTACTGGAGGTGGTAAAAATACACTCTGAATGTTCTCTTATTCCCCAGTGAAAAAGTCACTAACTTTCTAGCAGGGAATGTTGAATCATCTTGGTCTTCGTGTACTAAGTGCTGTTTTTGAGAAATGTGTGTCCCGTCATTGTTTGTCTTTTCATTTTTCAGCGCATGGCTGTGCAGCTGGGCTGGCGCGAGAGCAGGCAGTGCGGAGTCAGAGGATGAACCTGTGGCACTTGCGACTCTGTATGCGAAGGAATAAAAATAATCATCTTCATCGTGCCAGATTTCTGATCTTGCTACTAAAACAAAGTTCAAAAGCATTCAGGTGACGTCCAACTGATGTATGCAAATTCTTTTGAGGTGCTTGCCTAAAAATACAAATTCTATTAAACAGTATAATCATGTTTGAAGAATTTGTCAGAGTTAGAAGTACAGCCCATTGTTCCTGAAACCATACACAAGGTATAAAGTTACAAAGATGTGGTAGAGAAGACAGGACCGTAGTAATTATTTAAGAGAAGGCTTTAAGGTAAGCTCTAATCTCACATGCACAGTTCCAGTAACTGCCATTAAAAACTTTTACATAACCAAAGCAATCTCCACATTATCCAATATTGTCCAAGACATCATGTGGGCAACTATTCAAATCAGCATTGATCAAAACTGTCCTTAGAGCTGCCTAAATTGCAACTCGTATTTAATGTTTCCAAATGAACACCGAGTAGCGTGTAGGAAAATGTTGGCTTTAAAATTGAAGCAGCATTTGCAAAACTCTTAGCAATTTCTTGAGATGTTTGATTATTTTTCCAAGTCTTAGCACTTTGTTCCTGTATGTTCCCACAGCAATATTTATAGCCTACCCTCCAGAGTTGTTCGTTTAAGTTCAAACAGGAAAATAGAGAAAAATAAAGGTAAAATGCATACACATTACAAGTGCTGGTGTTCAGGACGTTTGGAATTCCCATCTCACATTTTTAAAACAGAGGACTTAATATGACAATAAACCTTATGCTCTTTCCGAAAAACAAAAAGTTCTATTCCGTAGTACACAGCATAGATAAAGCCCACACCAGAAAAATATACAGCTAAATCAAGGTACAAAAGGGTAGAGATTGTTGCCATCTCGGCAAACCATTTTGTTTGTTTCTTAAACATATTCTCATAGCAAAAGTGCTCATTGAAAGACCAAAAGCATTTAGGGCCAAAAATAATCCCTCAACTGCACTACCTCAGGTTGGGAGGCATGTTTTCATTGCTGTTGCCTTGTGCTCTTCCCGATAGATCTAGAAAGGATATCTGATAGCTTTCTGCCACATTTCAGAAGCACTATATTCAGTTTAGAACAAAATAAAGGTGTTAAAATGGAGAGTTTATTTGTCCTGGGTGGACAAGACTAGTTTTACCATACATTTTTTCCTTGTAAAGGGAGGATCCCTTGTGTTTGGGTTTAAACCCTCCTGCCTTAGAAGACAATAAAAATTAAAAAGAATAAATGTATGAAATGATGAAGACCTCCAAGGCCATAGCTTTTTCACAGATAATTTCCTGGTCTCTCTCTCTCTTCCCCCTCTTTTTCTTTTCTTTTCTTTTCTTTCCTCTTCCCTTCCCTTCCCTTCCCTTCCCTTCCCTTCCCTTCCCTTCCCTTCCCTTCCCTTCCCTTCCCTTCCCTTCCCTTCCCTTCCCTTCCCTTCCCTTCCCTTCCCTTCCCTTCCCTTCCCTTCCCTTCCCTTCCCTTCCCTTCCCTTCCCTTCCCTTCCCTTCCCTTCCCTTCCCTTCCCTTCCCTTCCCTTCCCTTCCCTTCCCTTCCCTTCCCTTCCCTTCCCTTCCCTTCCCTTCCCTTCCCTTCCCTTCCCTTCCCTTCCCTTCCCTTCCCTTCCCTTCCCTTCCCTTCCCTTCCCTTCTCTATATATAATTTACCAGAATTATCATCAACTTCTTCCTGGCATTCTTGCAAAACAAGATGTGGATATGCCTTGGAATAGGACAAGCGAAATAGAGACCCATTTGCCTTCCACTGTCTGGATTCAACCACTTGAGGGCTGGGCAAATGGGATGACTCCAGGGAAACTCAGCAGGTAAGAAAACTGAAAGGCAGCTCTTCCAGGGAAGCTGCTTTTTATCATTTTGTGTCTTTAAATAGTTAACGCTTGGAGCAGGCTCCTCATAGATTGAGAAAGCTGTTTAGGAAGCGACCCCTCTCCCATGAGATGACTCCCTGAGCATAACGCAAGGACATTATTTATGGAGAATGTAGGGCAGCCTGCGCGGAGAACACGGTGTATCTGGCAGCTCTACAGGAGGCTCCGAGGGTAGAGCCCAGCACCCGTCACACTGCAGCCCGCACGGCCCTCCCCGAGGCGGCAGGAACCGGCGCGGCGGGGCGAGCGCGAGCGCGAGCGCGTCCGGCGCCGCTGCTGCGGGAAGCGGG